>JAGDQP010012222.1:0-24951 GCA_022664845.1 Lepisma saccharinum
TGTACTCATGAACAAAAACTACTGTTTTACCTCTGTTCTGTGGGAAGTTATAAGAATTGAAAAATTCTATTGGAAATTTTATGGGCGGCCATATTGATGACGTCATAACTCCCGGACCATGGCCCACGAAAAGACAGGCCGCGGCACGTAAGCTTCCAACGCTGGTGGCGTCATCATAGTAGTCCGGCTGGTCAGTTCATCTGTGGAGGGAATTGGTCGCGCGGAGCAAGAAAATCCCAATATACCTTGATGTATATTGTACGACCTGTATCAAGGGCAATCGAACTATTGATAGCGGGAAAGAAAATAATAATGACCAAAATATGACTAACAACGTTTTGAAATGCACTTTGCTTACAGAAGTATAGTGAATTCAGTCCAATAACGCTACATATTGTGCGTATATAAACCCGCTTTTTCAAGATTTTCTTCAACCACCAGTTTGTTTTGTCAACAATAGAAACGTTCAGTAATATTTTTAACCTAAGACACAAAATGTCATTAAATTGTTAATTAGAGCTTTTTATGTCGGCGATGCTCGTGGTGTGGGGATATTACTTCTAACTTCTCGTCAAACATTTAAATCCTTCCTCAAATAGGATATGTGGTGGAGTCGGTTAGGGCGTTAGGGAAAATACAATTCCGGCAGTTGCCTGACGTGACCGAGGAAAAACCTGTCAGGATGGTCGTCTGCTGGAATCGAACACACTTCAGAAATAGCATATGGGCCAGTCTAGTAACATTGGACTTCGGTCCGTCACGATTCGCCCTTTAGCCATTAAAATCTCCACCCGTGCTTCTACCGGGACTCGAACCTGGGACCTTTGAGTCGAGTCTCCAATTCCCCAAAATAACGCTGAAATATATTCAGAATTAACGGTTGAAGGGGGCTAAAAATCAAAACCAATATCCGAAAAATCTCAGATATTACTGATTTTCGATAAAGTTCTAGATTAAATGTCTCTAATATTTAACTAATTAGTTTTTTTTTTAATTTTTAGAACATCTCACGATATCGATCAGTAAGAACGCGAAGATGTAGAATTCATTCAATTATGGTTAGAAAAAAAAATCAAATACAATCTTTCAAACAATTGCAAGTTAACTCCTTAGCCTCAACAATTAAATAATTATTTATTCAAACAGTTATTGTAGTTTAGAAAGTTTCTTGCTTAATTAATTTCTTAAAACGACCAGCGATTCAGCTTCAAAGAAACCAAATTCCAAAATTACAATTTTCGCCGGAACCTCTAACCTAACCTTGAAAGCTACCGCCCAGTAAATTCACAGCATCGATCGACCACCCATATCGAACCACGTATGCCAATGCAATAAATTGAAATAGCAAAGTTTCAAGAAGTTCCTGAAATCCTTGCCGAAAATTCAACAAATTCAGAACTTCAATTTATTATAACCAACCACGTCAACAACCACTCCTCAAAAACTTACCAGCGAATCAATAACACCTCCCAGAACAATGAATGTCAGCCTCTCGAAGAACCGGAGTAGCGTATGTACCTTGCAGTTCAATTGACGAGGTTCCTTTTAGTTAATCTGAAATGTTGGGTTGCAGTTCCGTAGTTGGTAGACACTCGAGCATCAAGTTAATACTGGTTTAGTCAAAACCATTTCAATTCTTATTAGGTTTTTTATTTCCGGTTACAGTACCTTCTATAAACACCTATTGATAATCATCAATCCAAAAAGTGTTAAGAAAATCCACAAGTTATTATTGCTATTTTAAATACTCACTCTAGTTGATCCAGAGGCAGAAACTTGGCGCCATGCGGAGGAATACTAATTGTGACACTTTGTTATGAATGAGACTTATTTTGCCAAAAAAACACGGACAGTATCTCGTGTGAGCGATGAGGAATTAGTTAAAGTAAGGTTACGTTTTTTTCATTATAGGTATTCTCCATCTAAAATGAGAGAAGACGCTAGAATGAGACTTTAGACAGATCACTGCCTGACTGAACCGAGTTTAACTACCCCCTGTTCGCCCTCTCGAGATACTATTCGTGTTTTTCTGGCAGAATACGTGTCATTCATAACACAAAATGTCACAATTAGTATTCCTCAGCATGGCGCCATGTTTCTGCTTCTGGATCAACTAGAGTGAGTATTTAAGTAACAATAACATAAACTGTAAGGTATGCGTGCTTTCTTGAATGTTAAACAACCTAATAATCAGTGGTAATTTTTGGGGGGGAGGGGGGGATCAGCCATCTACTCCTTTCTTACTTTCAAGGCACCCAGGCGGGCCAGTGTGATAGAACCGTGCCGAAGTGAACTTGGAAGTACATTTAACGCCATATAACACAAGTACCTAATAGGGTGACCGTACCAATAGTGGGCCAGATACCAGTGCTTGACCACCAAAGGAATTAAACGGTAATAATAGAGTTTATTTGGGTACAGTAATAAACAAAATATGCTTTATACTTCCGTGATGTTTAATTGAGTAGTCCCCAAACGCTATGCAGTCAGGAAATGCATTACCCTTCCCCCCAAAAAAAATAAATCACGTAAACTGCGTAAAGTTGAACTGAAAGAGAGCAGAGCGCACAATAAGAGGATTGAGTACCAGGTATCCGTGTATATCTAGTAGACGGTACAGCGAAATAATCAATTATTTTATTGGCTCACTAAATGGAATCAGTTATCTACACTGGAACAATCGTAGTTCACAAGTAGCTCCTACAGTGGACTGCTCACATCTGTAGACCTGTGAGAGAGGTCTGAGCTAGTCCGCAGGGTGCAGTGCCCAAGCAATCAGTGACTTTCAGTGGGCAGTGTTGCCAGCAGAGGAAATACCCGGCCAGACAGTTGTTGTAATTCTTTACAGAATACCTTTCTTCTCCTGCATATATGTAAACTATTGTGCATGATACTATTATTTGTGCCTTATCCCCGCACTAGTATTTTCGTATTTCCATTTAAACCTGGTTCTAAAATAACCTTGAGCCTAATGTTAATAATATGCTTTAAGTAGTTCATTATCGGCCAATAATGTTAGTTCGTTATAAGGCAAAGATTCTTTCGTTTTATGTACAATTGCGGTTTAGCTATCGGAAGTTCTTTACTTAAAACATATATTTATGGCGTTTAGACATCTCTGACTTAGGCTTCAAAAGTTATTTTTTTAAACTATCTGACTATTTTACACTGTAAAAGGAAATGTTTATTAAAATTAAGGTGAAGAAAGTTTTTATCAGTGTACCGTGGAGCAGTGCTCATTTAATTTCAAAATCGAAATATTGATAGAAATAATCTATCAACTTGCTACAAAATAGAAATAATCTATCAACTTGCTACAAAAGAAACTAGCTTACTGGTCTTATTTCAAAACCGGCATTTTCTTATTCCAAATTAAATAAAAATATTTATATCTCATTTCTACCAAAAAAAAAAAAAAAAAAAAAAACTGTATGGGTGCACAGATAAGAACTTCTTTTTCAGTTTTAAGGAACTGATTTTACCGTTTACGAAAATGTTATTGTTTATCATTACTACATGGAATAATCACTTCTACATGCCAATACTTGAAAACTTTTTGAAAATAACAGACTCTGCAAAGTGTTTGCCAAATAGATGTCGGACCTCTTGAGTTTGTATTCTGGATTTGGTTACCACTAGAGCTCTTCAACAATAAAACCAACAACGTAGCTCAAGACCTCATTTGTGGTCGCTCTCCTTTGCTCTTACTTCCCTGTTTATTTGCATTTATTGTTTCCTGTAGTAGCTACTTTTTGCCCGGTTGAAATTTGAACCATTTCAACCTGTCCGACCGAGACAATCTGTCTCATCATAAAGAAAACATGAAAAATATACTGAATAGCGACCAAGACCTCTGGCTCTTTTCTGATGATAAGAGCAATAAACGTCCCTCCGTGTGGTTCAGTTTCAAGCGGATGTTATACTGTCGTCAAAGAAGAAGGCAGATTTCTTGTTAATATAGCTTCCCTGTTTTACAATTTATTCAGAAAAATGATTTGCTGCTACATAGAATAGGACAACAATAATAAATTACTGGTACAGCAGGTACAATAAAAGAATGGTTTATTGCCTAGAACAGTCCCATCGCCTAATGCGCCAAAGCTTCCAGCAACTTTGTGCATATAAGAAGTGGTTCAGTGTTGAGAGATTATTGTGGTTGTGAAAGTGTCGTGCGAGAAGCTCTATAATTCAGTTTGCTTTGATGGCGACGCGTCAGCGCCCAATGTCACAACGTCAGTGGCTGCTTCATCATAACCATGCCTTGACTATCCATTCCATCGAAGATTTATATATATATATATATGTATGTATGTATGTATGTATGTAAGCGGCCCTGGCCCAGTTGGTAGAACGTTGGCTTCGCATTCTGGATGTTATGGGTTTGATACCAGTTGGCACCTATCCTGAGTGTTTTCCCGAGCTTTCTTCTCATACCATTCAAATGCTGAGATGGTACATTCAACTTAGGCCCTGGTCGATTCCTTCCCTCATATTTTCCCTGCTGTATCCCGACCTGAGCCATATATGACTAAAAGCCAGAAACAGATTCATATATCTGAATTTTATATGGGTGATATATATGGCGATGAGTTTTTATACTATATATTTCTGATTGTGGATTTGTCTGAACCTATAAAACTCATTGTCACATTCCAGTCTTTTGCATTTACGGTGGAGTGATTTGGCATGGAGGTTGCACCTCGCATCGTAGGTAACATCCTAAATTTTGCATATGAGACTAATTAAAACGGAATATCCCATTTACCGGTAGAAGAGTGTCTGGATTACAAAGCGATTAAATTACATTTGTGTAAAAGATGCAACTCTTCTTTTTCTAGGTTTTGCAGGTACGATTACCGGGACCTTCATCCTTAGCAATCGTCATAAAATAAGCAGATGCTGCTTACGTTAATTTTGACGATTTGAAATGTTACTAAAATATCAATAAATAACAACAGAATTGTGACAGTTAAATGTATATAAAGAAAAATTCATATACAGTTAAATGCATATACCATCACTTCTCGTAAGTATTACTGCAAACGAGATAGAAAGCTCGTCGATACTGCCTTACTTTTCATTAAATGTTACTGGCAACCTGGTCACCAGCTACTAAAAAAACTTCCTATTGGATACTGAATAGTGTCTTCCTACCCTTCATTAAGCTGCGACTCCGCCCTCGCGTATACAGATGTCAGCAGTCCACAGTATTGCTGACCAACTACTGGTGCAACTACACCTTCAGCAATATATTTGTCTATGCCTTGTCAAATGAAACAAATGCGATGCGCTGTCTCAGGGTTTGTTCCGTAGAAAAATAACTACGTTCCTATAAATATCAGTTCTTGTTTAAACTTGAAATTTTCCTGATTTGGTCAACCATTGGTACGGTCACCCTATATAAATCTTAACAGTGATTTATTAATATTTGTAACATTTTGTAACAATGCTTGTAATACAGGTAATATAATAAACGTAAGAGGTCGTATAAATCAACTTTCTAACGATATCCACAACACGCTCGAATAATACAACAAAATGAATACAATAAAAAACAAACTTAACCACCTTCACATAGTAGGGTGCCACTGTTTTCCATTCACTGCCTGCGATGTTACTTTCAAACGGGGTTCTGTTATGTTTTGTCTTTAGACTCACTGAGCTAAATTTGTAAGCTCCATTGAAAGGTTAAATAATTCGTATCTGATTGACCAACTTTCATACGGTCATAAAGTAATAGTCCTTGTCGTTGTCATAATCTCCACTCACTAGAACTTTCCACTCAAACTTCTTGAACATTTCTCCTCCACTATTTTAGATGATATTTCACTTGAAATTCGTCTTCTTTGAAAACAAACACGTTCCACAAACGGTATATAACGTTACGAACACTGTGAGAATAATTTTGCACTATGAAAGCGGAGAAGTTACGATATTTTTTAAAATTTGCACTACGAATTTTGCGTCGATATGAAGCATCCTCCAACACAAGTCATTCAAATATGGTTGGCAGTAGGACTACTACAGCAAGGTCGTAATTTCGCACCGTGGCCAGGTATAAAGCCGGCTGTGTCCCGGATAACTGGAATGTCACTTCCCCCCCCCTTCCCCCATATTGTTAATCTGTGTGACCCAAAGCATGAATCTTCAGTGGTGGCCGCTTTAAGGCCACTATAGACGATCCAATTTCTCGTACGATCCCTCGTGTGCAATCCCATCGGTTATATTCTTTGATCGTGTAAAGCGCAGATCGTACGATTTTTCATGCTATCTCCGATGTGATCTCTAAATAGAAACGGTCCTATTTTTCAGCGGAATTTTCGTACAATCTATGACAGCGCCCCTACTGGCAATATAGCGTCCTTTCCTATTCGGCTGTTTGGTTATGGATTACGACACAAAGAGAAGATATTAATGTTATTACTTGATGGAGAAATTAACATACATAATGGCATAATAAACTATAACTGGTATAAAGATATAAAACAATGTTTTTAAGGGAAGTGTAAAGAGGTCAGCGATATTGCAGTACAGCTCCTTCTGCTATAGAGGACTGGCAATACCTCAAAATGCTACGTTTTGCATTCTTATAACCATAAAAGGTACTAAATACGTGAGAAATATGTTTAAAAATATAAAGACAAATTTCTGATGTGATCTAATAGCCACTGCTTTTCCTATATATTGTGCAATGCAGTTAAGGTGATTTTCATTGTTTTTCTTGTGCGTAGAATACTGAATTTGCTGCAATCATGATAAATATGAAGGGAAGTAATGTAGAGGATATCGGTATCTTTGCAACCATATTCCTCCCTAATTATTTTGATAGACATATACGCTCTGTGCATCCGAAATAATGAAATACATTGAACAGCAGTTACAGAAGTAGAGTGTCGACGTGAACCCAGAGCTGTGCAAGTCAATGCATGAGCTAGGTAATTAATCGAACGAACTAATTTTTATTCAAGGGTTAAGACAGCTGACCCACCCTATTCACACCTATATACCTTGTGTGAAATGAGCCTATAAATCATATAAAATCTACATTACTCCTCATTTTTGTATTTTGCAAGTATTTCATGCTTATAGGAACGTAAAACGTAGCATTTTGAGACGTTTCCAGTGCTCTGTGATAGAAGTAGTTAAACCGCAGTGTTACTAATTGCCCCCATATGTATAAATAGGAGTTAATATATCGCGATTTATATACTTTTGAAATGCTGTGTAGTGTCACATATCTTGTTAACTCAGGAATATTGTAAAAACAAAACACATATGACTCCGAACTTATCACCGAAGACAGCAAAATTTTCAACGTTTTTTGTGTCCGCATTGAAATATCTTTATCGAAGTACAGAAGTAAAACTACGACAATTTCGTTACCACTGAAACCTAGTAGAAGTTAGATTCTCTTGGTAGAAGAATTTGACATTACAATTAACTGAATTTCTGTTGCGTCAAGATTAGTTGTTATCAATATTTTAATTATTTTCTATTTTTTTTAAATGGGCTATACTTTCACAAATATCTGTGGCATAATTACCCTAAAAGCCTGAGGTGTCACAACTATTATTGGCCTGAAGGTGTCCAGCAGTTTCATCATTATCACCTCGTATCCAAAATTGTACCGTGTAATAGACGATACAATTTCTCGTACGATCCCTTGTATGCAATCTCATCGGTTACATTCTTTGATTGTGTAAAGCGCGGATCGTACGATGTTTCATACTATCTCCGATGCGTTCTCTAAATAGAAACGGTCCTATTTTTGAACGGATTTTTCGTACAATCTATGACAGCGCCCGGAGATAGCGTATACTGGCAATATAGCGTGCTTTCATATTCGGCTGTTTGGTTATGGATTACGAGACAAAGAGAACATATTAATGTTATTACTTGATGCAGAAATTAACATACATGATGGGGTAATAAACTATTACAGGTATAATGATATAAAGTTTTTAAGGAGAGTGTAAAAAGGTAAGTGATACTGCAGTTCAGCTACTTCTGCCATAGAGGACTGGCAATACCTCAAAATGCTAAGTTTTGAATTCCTATAACCATAAAAGGTACTAAATACGTGAAAAATATGTTTAAAAATATATTGACAAATTTCTGATGTGATCTAATACCTACTGCTTCTCCTGCAATGCAATTAAGGTGATTTTCATTGTGTTTCTTGTGTGTAGAGTACCCAATCTGCTGGAGGCATTATGTATGTAAGGAAATAATGTAGAGGATACCGGTATTTTGCAATCATCCCCCCCGCCCCCCCATGATTTTGATAAACATCTACGCTCTGTGCATCCGAAATAATAAATACATTGAACAGTAATTACAGAAGTAGACATAATGTAAGTAGAGTTCCGACGTCAAGCCAGAGTAGTGCAGGTCAATACGTGAGCTAGGTAATTAATCGAACGAACTAATTTTTATTCAAGGTTAAGACAGCTGATCCTCCCTATTCACACCTATATACCTTGTGTGAAATGAGCCTATAAATCACATAAAATCAACATTACTCCTCATTTTTGTATTGTGCATGTATTTCATGCTTATAGGAACGTAAAACATAGCATTTTGAGGCGTTTCCAGTGCTCTGTGGTAGAAGCAGTTAAACCGCAATATTCCTAATTGGCCTGCATATGTATAAATAGGAGTTAATATACCCGATTTATATACTTTTGAAGTGCTGTGTAATGTCACATATCTTGTTAACTCAGGAATATTGTAAAAACAACAGATATGACCTCGAACTTATCACCGAAGGCGGCAAAATTTTCAACGTTTTTTTGCATTGAAATTTTTTTATTGAAGAACAGAAATAAAGCTACGACACTTTCGTTACCACTGAAACCTGGTTGAAGTTAGATTCTCTTGGTAGAATGTGGCATTAAAACAAACTGAATTTCTGTTGCGTCAAGATTCATTGTTATCAATATTTTATTTTTTTCTATTTTTAAATAGGCTATACTTTCACAAATATCTGTGGCATAATTACCCTAAAAGCCGGAGATGTCACAACTATAAACTCCAGAAGTTTCATCATCCCCCCCCCCCCTCGTATCCAAAATTGTACCGTGTAAAACACTATACAATATTGTATGATTTATCGTACGAAAAATCACGTACTATGGATTGTATACATTCTATCATACGAGTGATCGTACGAGAAATTGTATCGTCTAAAGCGGCCTATTCATTGATACCTTACTTGAATGATTTATTGCTTGACGTATTGTTCAGTTTGATGAATCGTTGTATAAAGAAACAGATCCTCCAAACTAATTATCCAGACTTGTTGAAAATTGAACTCCAGAGTTAATTTTCTTCCTGTACAATCCATTGATGTAGGGTTTTCTACTAGAAATCAGCTAATAATTAGTAAAGTATCAGATAAACAGAAGCTAGAATTTTTAAATCAGTGTCAGAAGTTTCTTGTAAGAACCATATTGAAAATGATCGAAAGAAGTCCTATTTAGTATGGTGTTGTACGTGCAGTTTCTTGTTTGAACCCCACAGTTATCTTTCAAGATACTGGCAAGACTGAAAATTAGATGAATACATGACTCACTCACCTGCATGATAATAATCGCATGTCTTCAACTCAAGCAGATGTGGCAAAGCGGCAGTACACCCGATTTCTTTCAGACACTACAGTGAATCTGCAGCTCAAGGAATTTTCTCTTGAAAATGATAATCTTTGTCAATTGTACGCAATCATATGTACAGAGAACAAAGAATATAAGGAACTGTGGTCTATCGTGAAATTAGCACTTATACTTTCGCATGGCAACGCGAATGTTGAAAGTGGATTTTCAATTAACAAAGACTTACTAGTGGAAAATTTGCATAAAGAGAGAATTGCGGCACAAAAAATGGTGTGTGATTCTACTTATGTGGAGGGTTGTCCATTAAAAGTGAATGTGACTAATAAGATGCTTCAGTATGTACGTTTTTCCCACTCACGATATATAGAGATGCATTAAAGAAAAAGAAAAGTGAACAATCAGATGAACATAGAAAGAGATTGCAGAAGAGAAACATTCAATCCCAGATAAGAGAACTTGAGGCCTAAAAGTCCAAGGTTATTACAACTTTATCTCGCGAAGACTTTAATAAAAAGTTATCAGACTTGCGAAACCTTTTGTAGTTATGTGTCATCAGTGCAGAAAGCTCTCTTTAAAGAGAGAAAATATGTGTACTAAGTCTCATAAATAGTCAAACTGATAGGAAAAAATGTTTTAACCTCTGAATCTGTAACAACTTCTTTGACAATTGTAAAAAAATACTATGTGATAATTACTTATGTGAAAATAAAAAAAAATATATACCAGTTATTATTATTATACAGAGTTATAGTAATAAATAAAAATAAACAGCCATACCTCATCCAGGGTGAAAAGTGAAGTCAGGCAGGCTCAGATTGTTAGCAGATACTCAGTCTAATTACTGTGATATGGTGATCTATTTCAGATTGAAAATGCTGAGCACTTTTCATAAATTCATTGGCAATAATTTTGACCGAAAAATGTACATAAGTAGCATAAAGGTTATTATTTTCGTATTTGGAAAGTTAACGAGATTTCACTTTTTGCCTTATCCGGCTATTTGGTAGGGGACATTTTATAATTTAAAATGTTCTGTTTCATTTCCTTCATGTGCAAATTCTATTGTTCTATGCCCCGGTACAAACATGTGCTACAAAATGGGGTACCTGGAATTTTCTGAGTAGTGACCTGGAAAATCTGGAAAAGTCAGGGAATTCGATCAGTGGGAACCCTGAATGTCCAATCCATACGTTCTCCACGTTGGGCCTGTTAGTACCCAAGCAAATGCTTGGTGAACGAACATGAACGGGCAGCTCACCAACCCGTATTAGCAGACAGCGTAGTAAGTCAGATGTCTGCACCCCTCTTTCTTTACACATGGTGGTACAAGTAAGGGAACAGCTTCGGAGAAACTCATTGCCCGAAGGACGGAATGCAGCTGGCATTGGTAGCGGTCAGTCCTGCAAGAAGTCAGAAGGTCAAAACGGACGGGATTGAACTGTAGACTGCCAGGACATTCGACACTGCAGCTCGAACGAACCTGTACGTTGCGACTCTTAACCTCTTTGTCGCAGGAGAGGACAAATTAGAAAAATTGGAGAACGAATTTATAAGCATGAAGTGGGACATCATAACACTATCAGAAGTGTGGAGGAAGAATGAAGAACAGTTGAAACTGCCGTCAGGGGGCACGTTCTACTTCAAAGGAACAGAAAATGAAGAAAAAAAACGGCAGGCATTGGCTTTATAATTAATAAGGACATGAAGACACGGATCACAGAAATTGAAGGAATTTTAGATAAAATCGCACGGGTAGTAATAAAGATAATCAATAAAATACAGTATAGAATTTATACAAGTGTATGCTCCAACAACGTTACATCCTGAGGAGAAAGTCGAAGACCTATATGAGCAGATACAAAGATTTTGGATAGTAGCAAAGCGCGTTACAAAATTGTAATGGAAGCCCTGAATACGAATGTGGGAAAGTTCGGATTTGACAAAAGAAACTATCTCAGACTGTTCATTTCCAATACATTTTTTTTTAAAAAGCCACCCTAGAGGAAGTGGACGTGGAAATGCCAAAATGCGACCAAAAACGAAATAGACTACGTGTTGTCGAGTAACAGGGAAAGTCTGCAAGACGTGTGTGTTCTGAAGAGTTTCAAAATCTCGTGTGATTATAGGATAGTAAGATGTAAGATGAAACTAAATACTAGACTTGAGAGAAGGAAGTTTATCATAGGGAAACAGACAGACATTCGAGATAGAACTAAGCAACATATTCAGCGCCTTGGAAGAGTTACAAGATAAATAGCAGAAATGAAACACTACCTGAGATAGTAAGAAAAGCATCAAAAAGGAAAAACAGAGCAAAATCTCAGAAGACACAAAATTCTTGATGAAGAAAAGAAGGGAAATTATTGAAGAGGAAAATTACATAAAGAGGATTGAGTACATAGAACTAAATAAAACCGCAAGGAAGAAAATAAGACAGGCTACAACGTAGATACAACGAGCATCTTGTTAGAAATACAATCGAGGAAAACAAAAGCCTGAAGAAAACCAAAGAGCAGGTCATACTAGGCAAAAAGCAAATAATTTCAGTTAAGAGAGCAGACGGGACCGGAACACGAAATAAGGAAGAAATTATAAAAATATTTAAAAATTTCAGCAGAGAATTTTTTCTACTCCGAAGAAGATATAGGAAATGAAGATTCATAAGAAAATGATGTAGATATCCCAGACGTAATGAAAGAAGAAGTGTATAAAGTACATCGAGGGATGAAGAACGGAAAATCGCGAAGAGATGGACTCATAGCAGAGATGTTTAAATGCTGAGGTAAAAAGATGAAAGGGGAACTTGCCAAATTATTCTCAATTCCCAAATTATTCTCAGAGATGAGAAAGAGAGAACCAGATCCTCTTCCGTTTGGAAAGTATCCCTTGGCAGAGCTAGGAATCGAACCTGGACTCCATGATCAGTAGTCAACGACGGTAACCACTGTATATATTGTTGAATGGTAAATAACACCTAATGCTAAAAGGTAAAAGTAAATAGAGAAAAAGCTTTATTCTACAAAAGAACCGAACTTCGTATCTGAGCAAACCAAGATTTAGTTTTGTCTGTTATTAAGCATGAACAGTCTTTCAACGAATATGAATATTACATATTGGTTCAAAGCAACATCGTAACCTCTGTCAGTGTCACAGAAACCTGCATAGACAGATATCGGATTTCAATATGCAATATTATATTCCTCCGAGACACGTATTTCTTGGGTCACGTTGCAGGATCACGTGTAATAGGAGTAAAGAATAATCTCAAATATCGCTTAGGGTTCCAAAAGCAAGACAATCATAAAATCAAATGGCAGTCAATTCAGCATACGTCACAAGTTCATCTTACTAAGCAGTTGACTCAGCAGAGCAAAGAAAAAATGACCAATACCAAAGGACCAGCCTGGCTTCGATTGGCTCTGAGGAGACAATACGACATCGAAAGGCGGAGACAAGGACTCCTGTGATTCGATAACATCGAGAAGAGAGGAGGGTTTTAGCATAAAAGCAAGACATTTTGAGATGTCTTGGCCGTTGGTGTCTGAGACCTACTGTCGCCATGAAGTTCGGATCTGGGATCTGAACCCCGCTCTGTAGTCAGAAAACAGAGAAGAACTTACAAGAGGGAAGAAGATTGTCGGCCTTGTATCCAGAGGCCACTAGCAGGGCGAAGAGACAACCCGTGGTGTTTTCCAGAGTTTCATCTTCGCTGCAGACAGCCAAGTTCATCGCCGCAGCTCCAAGGTATTTCGTTGGGTTCTTTTATACGTCTATTATTCTGATGCTCAATATGTCCGTCGTCTTATATTCTAGTTTTCTATATTAATCTGTATTTATGCATTAGTGTTATTTAGCTTCAACTTCTTTTCAATCGAAGTAGATTCTTTCCTAGAAACCCCAAAACACTGGGGCTTTGTTTTAATCCAAAATCCTAGTTTCAATAGTAAAACTTTTGAGGTTCAAAAGTAGTTCGAAAAGAAATAACACATTACCGAAATGTACAAGTGCATTTTCACGTCACAGTGAAATTATAGCTACTTTACCATCTGATCTACGTTACTCCTAGTAAATATATTCTTATGTTTAGTAAAAGGTTTACTGTAGAACGTGAGTTTCAACAATATATATATAAGCTTAGGTTATTGCCTCTCTGTAGGTGTAAATGACTTTTCATTAAACCCTTTCGATGGTTGTTCTGAAACTTCGTATGTTCCTCTTTTTTTTCCAGAGTTTAGGAGGAATGGGTTATTCTCTGTTGATAGGGTTTTGAGGTTATATTGAATAAAGGAAAACATAGCCCTTGCTCTTAGCTTGACCATGAGGAACAAAATACTTAAACTACAGTAGTTGTTAAACATAAGCTTCACCATGGTATGTTAACTATTTACAACCAAAAGTTTCTTTTCAGAGCTTTGATCTTTCGTCTAAGATTTCTGGTGCAGGATTTATTATATACTTTGTTAGATACTAAAGATAACTTACTGTATAGCAGTTGGATATTAGCTGAACAGCCAATGTTCGTTTTCTCCCATGTTCAACATACCTACAAAACATAAGTATCCAGGGCTCCAAATTAGCGGTGGTCCACTGGCAGACGACCAAGAAGAATTTCCCAGTAACACAAAAATGCCATATGCCATAAGAATTTCAGCTAACAGAAATTGTTCTTTTGAGGAATAAGCTTAATCTTGCACATAGGTACAACATATTTTTCTGTGATGTATGTTGAGTAAGTGAGAGTCAGTGGTCCCATTTACTCCTTGTTTCTCTTTGCAATCTCCCTTATAAGTGATAACGGAGCACGCGCGTTATCCAAGCCCTCGCTTACCCAGTTGGTTAGCGCACGTTTATGGGTTTGTGAGTGTTCGATTTTCTGGTGGTAGGCCGTGGATTTTCCCTGGTGTGTGAGGATTTTGTCCCCGGTTGTTGATTTCGAATATCATCCCAACTAGGTATAAAATCTTCGTATTTCTACTCATACAGGTGATAGGTTGAAACTTACCAGCAACCACTAGTTTTAAGATACCCCCTTCGTAATTTATAGCATATCGAACACTGGATTTGTCCCTTAGTATTAATTTAAGAATAAGTAGTAGTGGTAGATATAGATGTCAAACATAAATATGCGTATCAATATAAGATTGATTGAGGTGGTCGTATCGTAATCCCATTTATTACGATGAGTACTAAAAACTTCCTTATTAAGTCATGTTTCTAACCAATAGTTGTATCTACTAAACTGGAGATCATCCTTTGAATTATCCATAGCAAGCTCAGGATTGAACATAAAGCAAATAACGAGATATTTGCTTTATTTCTCAATACTATTTGGTAAAATCTGAGCGTCTTACTCGAGATCTAACTTTACCTTGAAAATAGATCTTACAATAAAATACCATCTGGTATATATGCATTTAAACCAACATCAACTATTTTATTGCTTTGTGGAAATTCATATCTTGAATATTTAAAACATAATTCCATACAACTTTAGTAATAAAATATATCTTTGATTGTTTCATCAAATTACCATGTCGAAAGAACAAACTAAAAGGAAGAAGTAGCAAGAAACGAAGGGAAACATATTGCATAAACAAAAATAAGTTAGCTTACGAAAACCTTTGGTCCAAAATGGTTAAACTGAGTTATTCTCTTATCCTAATAATTACCTCTTCTCTCTTGAAGAGAACACACTTACCTTTTTTTTATTAAAAAAACGAAAAATAAAATTTAAAAAAAAATGAAACATTGGCTTAAAGTTCTTACTTTTTCACACAGAAAAATGTACGCCCTATACTATAATTGAACCAATGTTGCACCACGCCGTGAGTAGAACAACATAAACATAAATTACATCACATCTAACTGTAAAACAAGATATGAGAATACAAACACTTAATTATAACAAGCATAAACAAATATTTACATAACAGTTTCACGATGTCACTGATTAGAAACTGTGATTTGTTCCAGTTCAGAATCGTTTCAAGAATAATTACAGTTCATTCTAATAACACAATTCCAGGTCGATGATTCAATGATCCATTTCCAGGTTTCCACTTTACGGACATCATCTAATTAATGAGTCCTTCATAACCAAGTCCACATCCATTTTTACTTCATGATGATATCGTTTTTGCAATCATGTCTGCCAGATATGTTTTTTAGATACCAATTTAGAATGATCTAAGCTTCTACTATAACCAGACTTAAGTACTGATTGATATCAGTCGGAACTGTTTGTGCCAAATCCAATTAAAGTTCCTGATTAGGATTAACATCAGTTTGTTGTTGTGTTTGCAGCACATCGACAGAAAGTTTTGTCTCAGGTAAGGGCATCGAATCAGAGTGCGTTTCAACTACCTTATTCAGCTCTTGACTCATATTGATTTGATTATGTAACCGATTTTTTACCTATTGTTCGAAGTGCGTTTGCCTTTCCTCCCACTTCTGCAATGTGATCTCTAAATTGTTGACTGAACGCTGAGAATTCTCATCATTTGAACGATCACCATGGGATCTTGTCACATTCTGCCGTTGATACATATTCTCAGTATTCCTGGATAACGAATAATTAGGCTGCAGATTGGCATTTCGAGATACGTCAAAACTTCTATTAGGATAATATCGCGTGGTATTAAGTATCTTTTGTCGCCAGTTTGTTAAAACGATCCATTCCTGGACGACCTAAGATTGGCAGATGGTTGAAATCTTTTACTACGTGTCAAGTAATGTCCAATAATGACTGCCTATATATTGTAGATAATTGCTTAACTGCCTGTATATTGTAGATAATTGCTTAACTCCTTCAGTTGGTATATTCTGGTTTGATATAGTTCTTAATTGCGAACTACAAGGTGTAATCTTAGTCGGTAAGCCTAGTTTTTGAACTGTGTCCAAAGTAACCACATTCGCACAAGAGCCTGAATCAGTAACAACAACTAAATTTTCACCCTGTATTCTTAGTTACAGCACAAATCGTGGGGACTGATTTGATAACTGAGTATCCGAAATGAAATTTATCCAAAAATCTTTCCATTCATTTTGTATTTAGACATGTGATGATACATCAAGCAGTTCCTGTTCTTCAGATACGGTTTTAATTTTGTGATTTGCGTTGAGAGGTTTTTTTTTTTCCCCTCATGAGTTTTGGCACAGTATTTGCAGTCCTTAATTATGGATTGATTTGAACCAAATTGTTTGCTATAACCTGAGGCTGAATTTTTATTTTGCACATAACTAACAGTATTTGATGTTAGCAAGATATTATTTTTACGATGAGCGATCATGGAAACATTTCGATCTACCATCTCATGTTGCATTGCCGTCGTTGAATACTTCGTTGAAGCTTTGTCGGAATTAATGTCGGCTCCATAGAAAAAAGCCTTTTTCGTAAGTTGTTGTCGGATACTCGAAAGACTAATTGCGTTGTTAACGCTTCATCTAAAAATAAGCCAAAATTACATTTATTCGACTGTGTACGCAAATCTGAGATAAAATCCTTAACGGGTTGTCCTTCAGCTTGACATAACCTATGGAATAGGAAACGCTCTGTAATTAAATTGGATTTAACTTCAGTCCTCTTTAATCTCTCTTTACCTGAGATCACACACTGATTTAGGTGATACTGCATCCTTAATTTTAACATATATCCTAGAACTTAGTGATGTCAACAAAAGAGGTGATGTTTTATCCTCCTTCACATCATCTTACCATACAATACAAACGAAACCTGTCCAGATACTGCTGTACTAAATCTTCATCAGGATTGAAAATGTGAAATTGAAATTGCATCTTAGCCATGCTTTCTATTGAGTTCATGATCTGTCGTCGCCACAGAAGATGTCAAACATAAATATGCGTACCAGTATAAGATTGTTTGAGGTGGTAGTATCGCAATCCCATTTACTACGATCAGTATTGATAACTTCCTTATTAAGTCGTGTTTCTAACCAATAGTCGTAACTACTAAACTGGAGATCATCCGTTGAATTATGCATAGCACACTCATGATTGAACATAAAACAAATAACGAGATACTTGCTTTATTTCTCAATACTGTTTGGTAAAATCTGAGCATTAAATCGAGATCTGACTTTATCTTGAAAATAAATCTTATCAGTATATATGCATTTAAACCAACATCAACTATTTTATTGCTTTAGTAGAAATTCATATCTTGAATATTTGATACATCATTCCATACAACTTTAGCAATAAAATATATATCATTGTTCTTTCGACATGGTAATTTGATGAAACAATCAAACTAGAAGGCAGAAGTAACAAGAAACGAAGGGAAACATATTTCATCTTTTTCCTAAACAAGAATAAGTTAGCTTACGAAAACCTTTGGTCCAAAATGGTTAAACTGAATTATTCTCTTATCCTAATGTCCTATAAGAGTTCATTGAACACATTGGCTCGGAGTCCACTTTACCAAAGCTGTATACCTCGTTCTAGAAGCTCACCATCTCGCTTGGGGCGTTAATAAAAATTCATCCAACTTACATTATCAGAATGGTTCCACCAAAATACCAGAGTTAATTTAAAATGATTCTTCGTTTCATTGATGTGATCAGAATTTTTAAAGGCTGTAATCAAGGATCATCCATTCAGGTCATTTCCTATGCCATCAATACGTCTTGTTTGCAAGATTTTACAAATAGAAACTAGTAAACAGGTCAATTTTGATTGTCCAACAACCTCCAAATTCAAGACCTTGTAACTGACTGACGTGTTTCGAGAATTGTTTTCATACCGGATTTAAGCTTGCAAGTTATTTCGTTATTTTCAAGTTATATTTGAATTCTCAGTTTCCCATTTCGATATTCTGCCCATTAGTTGGTTATAATAGTTACTCCTGAAAATAACTATAATTTTTAAATAATGGCAGTACATATTTATATCACAATCCTCTAGATTGAATATTAAATGGTTTTACAGCTTTATCTAGGATCTGGGATTGTACTTTTTTTCTTTTCTTGAAAACTATTTTAAGAATTATTGTACGAGTATTCATTTGTTTTTGTACTTTTCTGCATGTTTTAAAGTATCTCTTTTGTATTTCCTACAGTTTGAAATGTTAACTGGTGCGCTTCCATTCCAAGGAGCTAATCGAAAGGAAACAATGACACAAATTTTGAAGGCTAAACTAGGAATGCCAGGATTCTTGTCTCCTGAAGCACAAGCGTTGCTTAGAGCTTTATTTAAAAGGAACCCAGCTAATCGGTTAGGTGCTGGTATGTAACTCCAATTTAAATTATTTATCTACTTTAAATATAGGAGTCAGAAAATTCGAGATTTTTCGACTTCGGGAGCTTAGTCGGTGAGCTTTAAGAATTTAAAGTTTTTATTGACTCAGGAACGGCTGATTTTACTCCGTCTGGAAAATAAAAATGCAGCTACTGATTTCCTTTGTTTATTCTTTGTATTTATGTCTAAGTAGCACTCTATAATTTCATTGGTGTTAAAATATAAATATTCCGTTTTACTGTGTCTGACTGGAGGAAATGTCGGTTTTATACTGCTGTAATAAAGTGCTGCAGTTTATAGATCTACAAAATAGCCCAGAGTTATTAAACAGAAACCAACATTTAATTTCTTTCAACTATAAAATCCTAATTGAAAAGTGAATATTAATTAGTATTGTTTGATTAATATAAGTGCAGACATTAATAAACATTCGAAACAAAAAATTGCCTTCAAAGAGAGCTAGAGTAGGGTGGTCCGTAGAATCTCAAAACTAATAAAATTGGTTCGCACTTGAAAACAGTTTGCGGAACGCTGGCATACAGTATTTAAGATCAAATTATACAAAATTATTGTAAGTATTTAAGATAAAAGAAGGTAGTACAGTAGAACTGTTAAACAATTGTAAATATTATATTTGTGTATTACTTTTGATTACATATCAATTGCATTGCCCCAAATAGCACAGGATATCTATCAGGGATATCCGATTTAGACTTAGAATATGCGTACAATGTTTCCGAATATTTGGATTCAAATAAGAATATTCCTAGGATATTCTTTTTAGAATATTAAAATGATATTGTTTTGTGCAGTTTCAGGAAAATTCTAAGAATATCTCCAAAGAATAATTGTTCTTGCCTTATTCGTAGAATATACTTGGAATATTCCCAGGAATGTCCTTAGGATATTCGCTCATTCCGGACATTCATATGTTCGTAGAATGTTTTACGCACATATCAAGAATATCGTAGAATATGCATGGGATATTCGTAGCTGTGTGGGGGTAGAACAATGTTGAAGAAAGTACCAAGTACCGAAGGTCAAAAATAAATATCAGTATCGAGAAAATCTGGTATCGATCTATCTCTAATTTATATATTGCAGGACAGTGTTGAAGAAATTACCGAATATCGAGGGTCAGAAATAAGTATCGGTATCAAATATCGAGAAATTCTGGTATCGACCCATCTCTGGATAATGGTCATCTCAATCATTGTCTCAGTCAGTAGAGCTGTCCTGTAGATCTAAAATAGCAGACATTTAACGTTGAAAGAATATGAGGACATTAGAATCCACTTGCTATCCCCTATCTCCTACCTCCTTCGAATAGGAAACATTGTAGAAACATTCTTTTTGCCATGGCAAAGGAAATGGTTTCGAACGTCCTTCGACAAGCGCGACATGTGTTGATAAATATGAGAAGATATTCTAACTTCCGCTATTATATCCACACGATAAACTTTGGTAAACTTTATTTTTATATGGGCCAGTCTAGTAACTTTGGACTTAGACCCGTCACGCTGTTAAAATCCGTACCCGTGCCTCCCGGGACCTTCAAGTCGATGGCCTACCGCCGCAGACCGCTCGGTCGGCTATATCCACACGGCTACATGTCACTTGGTACTGTAAACATTAGAAAAATGCCACATTTATTCCCCATTCTAAGAATTACGGGATGAATAACAATAAATTAGTGTGTGATTCCAATAACACATTAAGTTGGAATGTTGCTTGCTATGTCCGCCATAATTTTTAATTTGAGTGAATGTGAAACCAAAATTTGGTGAGCGTGTATTTAGTTAGTTTTATATATATATATATATAACGATTTCCTTGCTCTAACGTAAAATATCTAATGCTTCTGTAAAGTTGGAGAGGTGGCGTCTCCCTATCGAGGTTCAGGCGGAATAGCTGCAACGTTGCTTCACATGACAAAAGCAATCCATCCCTGTGTGGTGCGTTTAAAATAAAACTGATGTGGCATTCGATTTGATCAACACACAATAAAAACATGCCAAGGAATACTTATGGCGACCCTTCGTGTCAGTGTTCGATGCGTTATAAATTGCGAAGGAGGGAACTTAAAGCTAGTGTCAACATGCTACCTGAATGGGTAGAAATACAAAAATTTTATCTCAACAACCAAGAATCGACAACCGGTGATAAAATACTCACGCACCAGGGAAGCGTCCACAAGAAAACACGGACAGCATCTCGAGGGAGCGAAGGGGGTTAATTAAAGGCAGGTTAGATATTTTTAGTAGACGCGATGTTCATGGTGTTTAAAAGACACTGCATGTGCTTGCCCCCAATGCGCAAGATGCTAAATAGTATTTGCTTTCTCTCTCGCCTTTGCAATTTTATTTCACACTACATTACTCGAAACATTGTTACATTTTTGTATTTTCATTCTTCTACACATGTTGGAAATTTTATATTTTTCCTGTAAATTTTACATGTTTTGCGGGCAAAAATGAAAGCAAACCAATTTATTTTCTGTGATAATACAACCTTCAGGTATGTCTTGAATTTGCTTCACGCCCAATTTGCGTATAATTTCCATGATATCTGTATATTGTCACTTGAAGTTTGAAACATTACTTTGGGTGCGGCTCATACTATTAATGTGTTGAATTGAATTGAATTGAAAAATTCTTTATTTAAGCGGGCGAGGTTCAGCCTATGGCTGTTCTGCCACCTAACCCTTGTCCAAAGAATACATTGAGAGAAAAAAAAAAATATATATATATATATATAGACAAAAATAAAAAAAAAAAAGGTTACAAAATCAATTGAGTATAAAAGGTAAAAAAAAAAAAGGCGAACAAATGTAAATTTACAGTAATGGAATCTGTTGGAAAACAACAAAGTGAAAAACATATAAGCATGCATACATATACTAACACGGATACTGTACATACAATACACAAAAGCATAAAAGTTGCGAGAAAGTCAAGTTAGACACTCTTTGACGGTACAGGAAAAAAAAAAAAAAATGCTGCGTGAAATTTCGTTGTTCATATTATGATATGAATATCATGTGTGCTTGAGCTTACCCGCTGTTGGCGTAGTAAGTACGTGTTTAATGCTTTCTTGAAGGCATGAAATGTTTTAATTTCTATTATGGAATTAGGTACAGCATTCCATGACCTGGCAGCGAATATTGAAAATGATGCGCTTGTTTGTTTAAGCCGATGACGTGGAATATCTAAGAAGTATCTCCTCATTTTTTTTTTCAAAATTCATGACGTTTAAGTATTAGCGTAATTTTCGGATTCCAAAGGAAGTCTAAACGAGATTAACACTTTATAGCTATTATAGTTCATCTATGATCTTGGCAGAAAGGTAGGCATTTTACAAGGTTCAACCGCTGAGCTTGCTGATAAGAGCTTAGGGAGAGTATTTCTGACAGTGAAACTCACTCGACCATGACGTATACAAGCTGATTACCCATGATCACTTCCAGTTCAAGTGACGGTTGGCGCATCTTTATTTACACGAATTTATTGAAAGTTCTCAGTAATAAA
Organism: Lepisma saccharinum; assembly: GCA_022664845.1. Lineage (NCBI taxonomy): Eukaryota > Metazoa > Arthropoda > Insecta > Zygentoma > Lepismatidae > Lepisma > Lepisma saccharinum. Next base: position 22,394 of record JAGDQP010012222.1, read on the forward strand.
CCGTTTGGAAAAAAATCAAGAAGACAGGCGGTTTCGATCCAGTGACCTTCAGCTCAGAATACCAGCACCTAGACCACTACCATACTAAGTCATTGTTTTTTGTTTTACTTTTTGAATAGATTACTTACTTACACACACACGTTCACACTGTTCCTTTTTTTATCTATTTCCTTTTTTGATTTTCGATTTTGCCCGTCCTATTGTCACACATTCAAACGTCTGTATCGTACGAGAATTCTTTTGCAATATATCTCCTCTTCATTGCTGCCACAGTAACTTGAAATTTAAGCACTAAACAAGCGATATGTTTGGGAGGAGCTTAATTTTTCAAATGGATATTAATTTCCAATATTTTCACCACGGTATGGGGTTTACTTTCTTGAAAGGTAGTACATATAGTTTATTAGCTGTTAGAAGCATCGTTCCATAAAGTTTATCCGCTTCTAGCGCCTTGGGTTGAGCACATGAAGAGAGTTTAAAATGTGAAGAGTTTTCCTGTAAAATTATAATTACATAGATTTTTTCCAAAAAGGTATACACTAGTTACCGCTTTCTCGAGATATTTTTCATTAAGTGTGTAGCACAATACGTGAGGTACATCACGCGAAATGACAATACTAGAATCCTTCCTCATAATGGCATATTTGTGTGTAAAATAAATTCAGTACGTATTTAACTAAAAACTTATGAAATACTGTTCTTCGAAAATGATTTTTGCTCGGTGTTCATCGGTAGGAATTTATAAAAGTGTATATGTAAATTATTTGTAAGAGAATGAGTGATATAAAGTATACATATAACAAAGTGTGCGTCCATAGCTCGTTGACTTGAAGCGAACTTTCTCTCTTACTCATCCCAACGCTTTTCCTCATGACGACATATTTGTGTGTAAATCTAATTGAGTTGGTATTTATGTAAAATATTATGAAATACCGCTCTTCGAAAATGATTTTTGCTTACTATCCATTGGTAGGTATTAATAAAGGTGTTAATGTAAATAATTTGTAAGAGAATAAGTGATAAAAAACATGCATATGACAAAGTGTCAGTCAATAGCCGACTGACCTAAACCGAACTTTCTCTATTACTCATCATCACGCTTTTCCTCACGACGTCATATCTGTGTGTAAATCAAATTGAGTACATATTTATGTAAAGGATAGTGAAATACAACTCTTCGAAACTGAATTTGTTTTGCTGTGCCCCGTTATGTATTTATGGAAGTACATATATATTATTTATAAGGGAAAGAGTGGTATAAAACAAACAAATGCTAACGTGTGAGTTAAAAGCTGTCTAACCAGAACTGAACTGAACTTTAACTATTACTCATTCCCCACACATGATATTGTAAGGTATTATAATTGAACGCACCCGATTTTTTGGCCATGTATCTGAAGGTACTAGAATGTACATTGAAATAATTAATTATTTTACTCCTTCATTGTTCAAGGAATAAACTACAAAAAACAGAATGAATGATCTACTCTCCAACATTGTGATCAAGTTATTAATTACCACTGACAATATCATGTGTGGTCAGTAATAGTGAATGTTCAGTTCAGTTTAGATCAGACAGCTATTGACTCATACTTTACCATTTGTATTTTTTATACTTCTCTTTCCCATATAAATAATGTATATAGGTACTTCCTTAAATACACCCTTAACAATATTTTTTCTATTGTCTTATAAAATGAAACGAAAGCCACTGGCATTGTGTTTGCTTTATTTTACACTGTATCAGGCTTTGTTTTTTATTTGCTTACGAACAGGGCAATGCTTATCTTAGAAATACAAAAGTTACTATTCCAGAATCAAAATTCGCTTAGCCCATGATAAATTTAGAAATCAAATAGGTTCTTCACTTAGCCATTTGAAAAGGACTAGATCTCAATACAATATGAAAGTTCACATTTCTTTCCTGCCATCGTGCAACTAAATTTGCAAGTTTGAAGCGTTACAATGCCAATATTACTGCAAACTTATTGCAAGTTTTATGGGCTATCTAGGAAAGTGAGTTACTTAACGTATTAAATACTTTTTCTTCGGGAGCAAAGAAAACAGGTGTAAATTTTCTTCATATTAACTTACTAAAACTTTAACAATTTGGTGTCATTTTCTTCACTCACTTTTTTCTTTTCTTATAAAGGAGATTTATTAAGTTCTTTGTTTTGTTTCAATCAACTGCTATTAGCAACACAAGTCATTTTTTCGCCCTCTACCACTTGTTAAAAATGTATACGTGTTATCGCTCTAAGATATTAAAATAAAACGCAATAGTGATCGTTGACATCTCTTGAGTGGGGGGGGGGGATATCTAAACATAAGATCACTAAAAGAATCCTTGTATTCCCTCAGTTATTCTCAAAAATAGTTAGTACATTGATGCAATAATTTTCTACTGTACTGTATCATACTTTCAGTAAAGAATTCTTCAATGGTTTGAAATTTTTCCACTGCCCCATCTACTGTGAATGCTATTATCTATCCAACAAAACAGGATAGATTTAACAAAATTTAAAATAAGGAAAAGTATAAATCAATCAATTGTTTTC
>JAGDQP010012222.1:34707-50864 GCA_022664845.1 Lepisma saccharinum
GTGTTAGCCTTAGTGGAGATCAATAACTTTTACTCAAGCATAGATTTAGGCCACTTCAGACTATTAATACTATTAAACTAAGTAATTGTGCGAATCAAACATCATTATAAAACATTTCACATGGTAGGAGAGAAAACGGAAAGAGCAGAATGATACGGAACTAGTCCTAAAGAGACGCCATGTTGCCAATAATACGTGATATTCGAAGAGAGAGGAAAGGAATTGTACTTACGTAGTATGTTGACGAAGATCAGACGTTTAATTTCACTCTTAACAATATACACTATAAAGTCACTTAAAATTTTCGGCATCAGCCATCTTCAGTTGTACAGACAAAAGTTCACAGAACGACGTCGACAATTGGAGGAGATAAAAAAACAAAATGGCAGACGTCCACATCAAAGCAATTAACGACGTTCTGTACATGCTCAAGTACTGATGGGAAACGGGTTTTGGAAATGGTGTTTTGTGTTAAAAATTGAACTGGGTACAATGAATATTAATAAAGACTGGGACTCACAAAGAAAGGTCACGATTCTCAAACATACAAATCCTATTCACACCTAATGCATCGCAAGCAACATAACGAGATATGTAGATTACCAAAATTTAAGGTGCTAGGGGCTCCGGAACTTCGAATGTCACAAGAATAAATATAAAGGCAGTAGTGAGCAATGGAATATCTTGAAAACGGGAAAAGTAATCAAAATAAAACTTGCACAACATATAACTGACCACAAGTAGTAACAAAAACCGTAAACATTGTTGCCATCTAGGAAGCAGTGTTACCAACGCAGAACAGTTACAATTTTTTAAATAAAATTATATACCAATTAATGCACATTGGAAAAGTACTGGCAATAGAAAAGAAAATAGTACAAGTTGGTTGCACAGTGTTACAAACTATGGAAAATATATCACACCAACACAAGGATTGCAGATTGCAACGCTATGGTACCAGTGTTCACTGTGTTCTTTTGTTTGTTACTAGTTCCTTTTAAATATATCTTACTTGACACGTGGTTCCATTCAGTGGTGACAATGCTTTCACTATTCCCCAACCCTCGGTAGTATACGTGTTGATTAGCGTTTTTACTGTTATTCCAGATACCAGCATATTGGCCTTTGTCTCCACATATATTTTCTAACCCGACAACTTTCAGCTCATATATCTTCCATAGTTTCAACACTGTGCAACCAACTTGCATTATTTTATTTTCTATTGTCAGTACTTTTCCACTGTGCATTAATTGGTATAATGCTATTTAAAAAATTGTAACTTCTGCGTTGGCAACACTGCTTCGTAGATGGCAATACTGCTTATGGTTTTTGTTACTACTTGTGGTCAGTTATGTGTTGCGCAAGTTTTATTTTGACCCGTTTTCAAGTTATTCCATTACAACCTCACTACTGCCTTTATGTACATTTTTGTGACATTCGAAGTTCCGGAGCCCCTAGCTCTCCTTGGAACATAGCACCTTAAATTTAGGTAATCTACATATCTCGTTATGTTGCTTTTGATGTATTAAGGGTGAATAGGATTTGTATGTTTGAGAACCGTGACCCTTCCTTGTCAGTAAAGGAGACGTAGTCAGGAAAGTGGAATACAGTACAGAAAAGCAGTCGGAGAAAGTTGGATACAGTATGCAATTAATATGGAAAGAAAAGTAGAATCTATTTCACAATAGTCTCTACGTTTGGCTATTAAAATCTCATTGGGGCTGTTTTGGAACACACACAGAAACTCAAGAAAACACGAAGCGGAGATGATTGAATTATCATGATAAAATATGCGCCTTAAACTATCACATTTATAAGTTTTCGAAGAATTGGCATACTAATTTGCTGGCTGAGGTGCAAGAACATAAAGATTCAAAGTGAATACCAGTAAGAAAGGTAACATGATATTTATGGTATAAGCAAATTAGGACCGGAGACGGAAAAAATTACTAGAAAGCTAATTTTTATTTTAACACTTTCTTGTGACTCCCCTGATACTCCTGAGAAAAATCGCAATTGGGCAACTATCTGAAATAACGTTAACGTCATCAATATGGCGGCCACGCGACTACATCCATTTATGCTTATACTGTTATATAGCATCACAGAACCGACATATAAAATTCGTTCTTGTACCAAATTGAAGATAATGCACGTTTCGAGTGATCTGAGCTAGTATCTTGCATATACGTTGCCGATATTTTAAAATCTGCTGGCTATTATAGAAAAAAAAATAGTTTTTTCGGTTTCTTTATATATGTTTCGTAGCGAATTACTATGGAACTACCAGATATACGGAAAAGCACTTAGAAGTAAACGTTATAGAGTAGAGTCTTACCTTTCTAAGAATACCTATATTGTTTCTGTACCGTAAAAACTGAGGGTGCTAGGTCATGTTATGTAGTGCAAAGTGTTGAATTTCTAGAACTAAGTTTGCGCTAAACAAAGTAACGCGAGGAAATACCTTTACAACTAAAAATAACACTTTAAAAATAAGGAGAGAGATAGAGAGAGAGACTATAAATTTACAAATGTTGATAGGTAATAAGCAGTTCATTGTTGCCGGTAAGATTTGTACGCACGCCGCTTTTGTTGCAGTTCTAAACTGTCTTAGCTTCGAAGCGGGGCGCTCTGGTGGTATTATTTCAGTTTGTATTCATGTCTAGTTTGTGTTTGATCTTCACGTGTCACTTGTCTTCCCCCCTCCCCCCGCCCAGTTCTATTGACATGTGACTTTAAGTACATCCCTTGTGCCAGAATAAATAGCGATAAGTGTGGAAATTTGTAGGTCGGGGAGGGTTTAGGGGAAAAGTAAATTTTTTGCTGTAAAAGACTAGAGGAACTCCCAAGTTGAAACGTTATAAGAGGTTTACAGACCATAAAAAGATGCCAGCTTAAAGCGCAATGACGGCATTGACGCCAAGATCGAAGGTTTCGAAGAAGTAGAAGTTCATATTAAGTGAAGGAAAAGCTACACAAATCATCATGCTCAAGTATCTGGACAAGTGTCTACCGTTGTTTGCAGCCTGCGGGTAACTTTAAGAAGCGACGTTCCACAATTCGACTTGAAATTATGTTGTCTGTACTGCGGAGAAAAATTAACAAAGATGCTGCAAGGAAATACCAGGACGATGCTCACGAATATGCGAAATGAAAAATTTAGGGAAAAGATCCATGTACACGTTCCATATGCGAGAAGAGAAATAATGATTGAAGCAGAATTGTGAGAACCCGAATCGACACAGAATGTGAACTGGTGGCAACCAAGGCACAATATCATAAAGACTGTGAATCTGCTTTTGCTTTAATAACTTCGTGCTTGCCAAGTAGTTCATCTACACAGACACCTAGACGAGCACGCGATGAATGAAGGACCGAAGCATTCAACAAGCTCTGCAGATTCCTTGAAAACAATGATGACTGCCAGTATATGATGTCAAATCTTTTGCAGAAGATATCCGAGTTTAGCAGAGATGGGTCCACGCACACCGAGAAGTATTTGAAGGAACTTCTTATGAAGCAGTACGGTGATTCAGTTGTTGCCTAGCATGAAAATTTTTGGAAGTGTAATTTGTTTTCGTCTTGTAGCATCTCTTATTCTTACCGACAAGTGGTACACTGAACGAAGAAGAAACGTTGAGGAGAAGAAGGGAATCTTGGACGCTGCTATTGCCATAAGCCAAGAGGAGATTGTGTCAAGTATATGATTGTCCCTCATATCCTCCTTCCGACAACATGTAGAGGCTCAAATCAAATCGTAGAGCTGTTTTGCTACTTTTTTCTGGCATTATGAAACCTGTGAAAGAAAATACCTAGTGAAAGAAACATAGTTTCTTACCATAGCGCATTCTGTCATCGCATCCGCACACTCGCGATCTTTTGTGTCGGCGGTGGAGATAGGCATTGGGATCTGTGTTCATAGGCGATTTCGTTCAAGAAACTTAATCGATCTCTTCCATAATTTGGGTATTTCCATTTCTTACAGTGAGGTCTGCAAGTAAGAGACTTCTGTGACTCTTGCAACATCAAACGTAGTTAGTGAAGAAGGTTTTGTGCAATTGTTTTTGATAATCCCGATCACAATCCTGAAACTGTAGACGGCCACGATACATTTCATGTTATGGGAGAAGTGAAATGTGTAACGCTTACCTTAGCTGTGAAAATGAAATGCAAATCTGTGTACCACCACCTGAAGTGTTACAGAATGCGACTTTGTTGGGAAAGTTTGGTTTTATTCCAACTAGTCTATATGATAGAACTTTGAACATCGGACTAAACAATATAGAAATGGTTGACATGCTATCTTTGCAACTATGTCCTCAAGCGCCAATCTCGCTCCCATATACAACTGGATATGGATGACGGGTCCCATGACAGAAAGATCCTACGTGGTATGGAGTGGCTTCATGGAAATTGCGGCAGGACAACAGGCCTATGAGAAGTCAGTAATTATACCGTTGACTTTTGTAAGTCTTGATCCTACCAACCCCACCACTATCAATACGTGGCGTCATTTTGCTGCCGAAGAGTGTAAGAAGCGAGGACAGAAGAGCGTAGTGGCGTTCGACCAGACTCTATGCATCAAAGTAAGGGAGATAGTCGTACAAGCAGACAAAACGGATGTATTGTCCTCTGTGTTCGTTCGTCTAGGAGAATTCCATCTCCTAATGAATTTCATGGGAGCGGTAGGCAAAATCATGAGTGGCAGTGGTCTAGAAGAAATGTGGGAAGAAGTTTACGCACAAAACACTGTTATTCGTATGTTAAATAGGCACGCGTATGCAAGGGCATTGCGTTCTCACTTCTTGTCACGATCAGCAATTTCGCATTTGATTATTCAACAATGGCGAAAGATGGAACTCTTGCCAGTTGTGACGTGCAAATTCTAAGCAAAGTATATTGTAAAGTGCTCGATTCAAGCAGTGAAGAAGGAGCTCTGCTTTCCAAAGTAGATCTTGTGATGCGTGCTCTAGAGACCGCGATGACCGAAATCGCAAGAGGAAGCCATACAGCAAAATTATATATGGATTCAATATTTTCGTAGGAGCTCTGCTTTCCAAAGTAGATCTTGTTATGCGTGCTCTGGAGACAGCGATGACCGAAATTGCAAGAGGAGACCGTACAGCAAAATTATTTTATGGTTTCAATATTTTCGACAGCTTGCTATAATTCATGATATCGAGACATCTGAAAGAACAAGCGATGGGATGCTTAATATTTTCGCATTTTCTTACCTAGAAATATATATGTATAATATAAATAAATATAATAAAATAAATTAGCTATAACAACATTACTTTATGACACGTACTGTTATGAACCAGTATAACCCCTACGTTCCTTTTTTACCTGCCTTTCGAACATATTAAGACATTTTTTCTAAACTAAACCTTCCAGTCCCAAAAATGCATTAGGAGAAAAATTAGCTTTCCAAAATTTACGGTATTACGTTTAATTTGTGCGTATGGCCAAAGAACACAGTTTATATCTGAGTTCTGTGATGATTTATTACAATATTTGCAAAAATGGATATGGTATCTTCGCTGCCATATTAATGGGAGTCATTTTAGGTTATTGTCCAAATTCTATGTTTGCCAGGAGTTTAAGCGTGCCCAAAGGAATGTATTCAAACACAACTTAACTTTACAAATGTTTTACCGTCTTTAATTGAAAACTAATCGTGCATGTCACTTCGTTTAGCGCAAACTTTGTTCTCGAAATTCAACACTTTGCACTACATAAAATGGCGTAGCACCCTCAGTTTTAAGATACAGAAACAATATAGGTTTACTTAGAAAGGTGACATTCAACTCTATAACGTTTACTTCTAAGTGTTTTTTCCGTATATCTGGTAGTTTTATAGTAATTTGCTACGAAACATATATAAGGAAACCGAAAAAAAAAACTTTTTTTTTCTTTTTTAGATAATAGTCTCCAGGTTTTAAAATATTGGCAACGTGTATGTAAGATATTAGCTCAGACCACTTGAAATATGCATTATTTCAATTTGGTACAAGAACGAACTTTATATGCCGGTTCTGTGGTGAGATATAACAGTATTAGCATACATGGATATGGCCGCGTGGCCGCCATATTAGTGCCTTCTTTTCAGATGGTTGCCCAACTTGATTTTTGCCGGTTTTTTTTTATTAGTATTTTGGGGGGGGGGGGGGTCGCAAGAATGTGTTAAGACAAAAATTAGCTTTCTAGTAATTTTTTTCTGTTTTGAGCCATTTTAAGACTTAATTTGGTTATACTGTTAAGGGAAGGTGGAGATGCTTTTTTTTTCTTATGTATAGAAGAGAGTATATACTTTTTTCTTAAGTATAACTTTTTTGTGATGATGATAATAGATTTTCCTGAAGATTGGGAATGTAAATTTTCAGTGAGTGAGATAAAGATGCTACGTACAAATTGTCAATGTCGCGTTTTAAATATGTTACGTACTTAGTTAATGACAGTTTAATAAACTGTATAATTTTTTTTATACTCTTTTTAGCAACAGACTCCCTTTTGCAACTCGAGCTATCACTGAGTCACCTTGAACTTTTGAACTTCCATGTGGTTTAAATATTCGTAATACTCCTATTCACTCTTCAATGTATTAGTGACGTCGCTGTATACCAAGATTCCCCTCACCCATGGCCTTAAACACTTTACCTCAACCTCAATACCTCAACTCCACACCTCTCAAACCTTTCGCCTGACTTCGCTATATGGACGATATTTTCTTGATCTGGACCCACGTCAAGAGTCTCTGAAAACATTTTTGCAAAACCTCAACTGCACCTTTCCCGTCAAGTTCACCTGGTCCTTCTCGAGGGAACACATTATTTTCCTTGATGTGGATGTCTGGCTCAAGAACAGTCGACTTGAGACAGGCGTTCACGTCAAACCTACTACCAATAGTATACTGTATCTCCATTTCAACAGTTCCCATTCATACCATACCAAATGCTCCCTTCCATACGCTCTTGCTGTCCGGGGCTTTCTCATCTGTTCCTGTAATGACCTGCTCCAAAACTATTTCAGTATCTCCTCAGCTCTCATACCGTGGATATCCCAAACACCTCATCCTTAAACAACACGACAGTGCCCGTAATCATCCCAACTCCAACCTACCTCTTTCGTAGCTACCTCCGCTCCTAATTTCTTCTCAACACTGTTCGCTATTGCAGTGAATAGTGTTATGGCTTGTATTCGTCCTCCTATGCAGAGTCTTTTATATGTTGACGACTTGACGGTTGTCTGTAAATCTGCGAATATCAATCTCGCATCTATCAGATTTAGTTGACCATAAACCATCTTGTTGAGTGGTCACACCAAACTGCCTTTCGTTTTTCACCCACGAAGACAGTCAGTGTACATTTCTGCCGTAAACGTTTCGTGGAACCTGCTCTGTTTCTTGGAGACAGACATCCCCAGTTCGCCGAGGAGGTACGATATCTTGGCCTGATCTTCGATAGTAAGTTAAATTGGCGTAGTCACCTTCGCCAAATTAAGATTTCCTGTACCAGAGCTCTGAATTTGTTACGTGTTTTAAGTCATCCCACTTGGGATACTGATCGTACAACCTTGCTGCGCCTTTATCGCGCTCTCATTTTATGCAAGCTTAATTATGGTTGTCAATCTTATTCCTCTGCACGATTTTCTGCTTTACATACACTTGATAGCGTTCATCATGCTGAAATTCGACTCTCCACTGGCGCGTATCGCACAAGCCCTGTCACCAGTTTTTGTGTCGATGCGGCCGAACCACCGCTCAAGATTCACCGCATGTAGCATGTGCTGAGCTACTTCTCTAAGATATCATCTTTAGTTGGACATCCAGCACATAATATCCTAATGAACCCGGTACAGCGGGGACTTTATGAACGCCGTGGTCACGCTACCCGACCACTTGGCATTCGAGCATCTGAGTTGTTGGTGAATCTGAATGCAGATCGTCCAGCTGTCTGCCGTGTCCGTTTTAGTCTCCGTCCTCCGTAGACCGCGGTTACAGATGAGGAAGCCCGCCAATTTCATCTTAATCCCAAAGCCAGTACTTTTACTGCCGAGCTATATGCTCTTTTAAAGGCTTTGGATTTTAGTCTTGTTCGTGGTTTCAAGCGCATTCTTGTTTGTACTGATTCGCTTAGTGTTGTTCAAAGCCTCGAAAATATGTATTCTAAGTATCCGCTCGTGCAAGATATCCTTTGTAAGACACACGCCATCTGCTTTGCTGGTGGTGAGGTTGTCTTTTCCTGGATACCAAGTCATGTTGGTATCCATGGTAATGAATTGGCAAACGAGGCTGCTCGTGAGGCCTCTTTGGGAGCTAACATTGATATTCAGCATGTCCCATTTCAGGACATGTTGATATATTATAGACAGGTTACACGGAGTGAATGGCAGTGACGATGGGATGACGTTGCTGTTAATAAATTGAAATAAATTTAGGTAACTGTTGCTCGATGGAAATCATCTTGGCGAGATAGTAGACGTGAAGAAGTCATTTTATGTCGCCTACGTACAGGACACAGTCGCTTGACACGCGGATATCTCCTGCGAGGTTTGGATCCAGCACATTGTAATAATTCCAATGCAGTTTTAAGTATTCATCACGTTCTTTTAGGTTGTCCAGCGTATAATCATCTCAGAGAACGTTATAACATCCCCAATTACAAGGCGTCATTGTTAGGGGATCAGTCAGATATGTTGCGAAGAATTCTTATGTATGTTCAAGAGACATGGTTATCTCCGTCTATTTGCGATGGTTGTGTTCTTTAGCTGTTAAGTTTTATGTAGTATTATTATTTTGTTTTTGTGAAGGCCCATTTACAGCCCTCGCGTTTTTAACTTGTTATGGTAAAGACTCTATACATCTTTAGTTTTTACCACTATTTTCTGTTTCTGAAGACACTTTATGTTCAGTTTTTATATGATTTTATTATTTTAGTTACTTAACAGCTATGTTTAGACGTGACGAAGATAAGGGGTTTTTCCCCGTATCGGGAAGGGCGTAAGCCATAGTGTTGTTACCGCCCATAAAATTCATTTTTATCTTCTTTTTATCCTAATCTTCTTGATACGGTAACCTCACCAGTTAAATACTTAGGCTTGGTTAGTGCTGGCAGTTTAAGCCTAGATTTACACTTACTTACGGAAGACTATCTAAAAGGTAGCCCGATCTAAGATAGAATTTAATTTGTAGTTCGTAAATGTTCTTATTTAAAGAAACTAACCGTATGATTAAGATTTATAATGATGGATTGTATCTAAAAGATACCCTAAAATGGAACTAAATTTGTGTGTTCTGTAATATATCTACTATATATGTTTCTGCTAAGTAATGTAACAGGATTTGGTGATATCACGACAACTTTTAATGTAAGAATTACTAAAATTCTGTATATTTTGGTTTGGATGCTACAGCGTTACGAAATGCTAGTTTGTTATGGGAGCTATCAACCAAAGTTGTAAGTAACATGCGATATGATATAATCGAAATATTTAGTATGTATCGAAACTATATACTACTGAATACTAAATCTACATATAAACATAATGCAACGATTAATGTGAACTACAGCATGTTATAAACTTGTAAGATTAATTATAAAGTTCAGGAGTAACTTTTCTTCTTTTGGCTGCAGTCCTTTGTTTGGCACCATGCGTAAATTTATGTGTATCCCTGCTTGCTAGAGGTCAATGAAAAATGCTTTTTGTGGTACACCATGAAAGCAAAAACTTAAAAGATACTGCTGAATGGAAACTTAACTTGAGTACGAAATATATAATCCTTGTATTTAATTGATACAGAACTGAAAACGTTTGTAAATAATGTTAAGTCAAAGTTTGTACGATAAAAGCTATAGGACTAAGCTAAAAGATATATTAATGTGTGTAAAGGATCGGTGTACGTTACCTTGAACAGAATATAAGTTTTGGTTCTTAAAAAACCAGCTTAGCAATTAATTACATGGTTTAATAATACCTGCATTTATTTCGACTCGAAGAGAACCTGCTAGATTAGCTTCTGCTACCCTAGGCCGGGTTTATAAGTTGTGTGTCGCCTCACCTGACGTACGTAAGCCCAGGTTCCATCCAAGTAGGCACTGTAACATCGATGACGTCACTTGGAAGAACCGTACGCCCTAATCGCAATAGTAAAAATCTCACGTTCAGTGAAATATTGAATGTAGAGCTAGCTAGGTACTACAAATGTTGATTTGCGAAGAAACAAGTTACGGTATACGATATACATTATATTCTCACCCAGTACCACCCCAACCTTCAGGCCTTCGAAAAGCTCCACAAACTGGCACACCCCATACTCACTGTGTCACCTGAAACTGAAAGAACTTTCCCGTCATGTCCCAAAATTGTCAACCGCAGGCCTCCGAATCTCAACACTATTCTCACCACAACTGGACCAATCTCGCTCCGACCCCCCAAACCTGGCAAGTACAATCGCTGCAAAACCTGACCTATTTTTGATCCCAGTCTTTCCTTCGCACACTCTGTCAATCACAAGACATACTCTTTCGGATACTCCGGCAGTTGCATATCTTCCAACCTCATTTACCTCATACTCGGTAAGCTATGTTGCGATTTTTGCGTTAGAGATAAGGTACCCAAACAATCCGCATCATCACTACTCCTTCAAATCACAACTTCCGCACTTCCCCATACCTGAACACACTTCCTATCACGGCTGCTCCTTGGACGAAACCTTTCGTGTCAGAATCCTGAAGGTCCTGAACCCTAGGTAAGCTGCCATAGTTAGAAAGGGATTGGAGCAGACTTAGATCTCTATGTTTTCCACCAACCATGAACCCGGCCTCAACTGCCTGTAACTCCCTGCAGCGCAGTGTCCACTCCTTCTTCCTTTCTCTTCATTGTTCCGTCTCTAGTTGCTCTTTTATTCTTTGTTTATATATTATTTCTTTGTTCTCCGTGTCATCTTTATTATTATTATTATTATTATTAATTCCCCCTCCACTCTGATTCTGTACCCTCTTATTCCCTCATGAAGCCCTTCACTTGCTTCTATTAACCTTCGCACTCTCTTCTCCATTTGGTGTTTTCTCCGTCCCATCTAGTCATTTTCCTGCCTCCATAACCTGGCCACACTGTCACCCTGCATCTGTTGACAATATGGCGTTTCCTTAACCCCAGTCCCACACATGTCTTCTCCGACAATTTTCTCTCCTACCATTTGCGAAACGTACTGCTATTTTATTGTGTTTGTGATGTTATTGTACACCTGTGTCAAGAATCTTCCATGTAATTATTCTTTTTTTCTACCTGTTTTACCATTTTATATATATAACTACATACATTACTTTCGGTAATTCCTGACATCGAAGCAAGAAAAATTGTTTCTATAAACATTAGTGAATTTCAGCTTATTTTGCAGATAACAGTGTTTCCAACTTATAGCCTAATAATGACACCTACAATGCATAAATTGCCAGATCAAGAAATAATTTGCCAAAAAGGGATTTTATGAACTGTGGAGAAATACCCGATACTGATCGTAGTATAGTAGTTAAGTGAACAAAGTAACTTGCCTTCCGTGTGAAAACTTGTGTGGGACGCGATAATAGCATATAAATGACTTGAAAATGCAGATCCGTACTAATTCGTTCTTCTATTATTTGAAATATACGAAAAGGTGCGCAGTTTAGAGAAGTTTATTCGGAGTCGTAGCCAGTAAAGATAATGTTAAGAAGTGATCACGTCGAGTAATAATTCATGTTTGTTGTGAAGTACAGATATGTGTGGCGTTGGAAAGAATCAGCCTTGTACTCAAAATTCGCGTACACTACATTTCTTACAACATTTGTTCTAAAACCCAAACTTCGTATAGAGCTTCAAACTTTCGTGTGCGAGTGCGTTTGCTCAATCACATGAATTTATCTACATTAATACACGTTATTTCGTAGGTAATTTAACTCCACCTCCCCCTGCTTGCCCCGTGTTTGGAAATGCAGTGTTCCATCCATCAATGTACAGAAGTTCAGCTATGTGGTAACCTTGCAACCAACAGCATGAGTGACCACTGCCCGGGTTTTAATGTGACGAGTTTATTAGTTCAGTTTTAGAGATAATGTTTAGTATATAGATATATATATATATAAGATGGTAAACAAGGTAGAAAGAAAGGATACTTACGTAGCGAAATCTTGAGATAGGAGCACACGAACTTCACAAACACTAAAGAGAATTAGTACGTTTCGCAAAAGCGTTTTCAACTGGTAAGAAAGAAAACGGACAGAGCGGCCAGGTGCGGGACTGTAGTTAAGGAAACGTCATATTGTAAACCACGTTTCGGAAAGCGTTTTCATGTGGTAGGTAAGAAAATGGACAGAGCGGACAGGTGCGGGACTGGTGTTATGGAAACGCCATATTGTAAAACGTTTCGCAAATGCGTTTTAAAATGGTAGGAGCGTTTTACAAAAACGTTTTCAACTGGTAGGAACGTTTCGCAAAGGCGTTTTCAACTAGTCTGAATATAATCACAGCACGGGATTTTCGAAACAGTGAATATTTCAATATAGATTCTGACCCGTATATGCAATGTCACGGAATATGATGTAGTCACGAAAAAAAAAACCCTATCACTTGCAGTTCCTTAGGCATAGCTGAGTGCCTGGCCCATAAGTATAAGGTAAATGAAAAGAAAAAAAAAACAAAAAAAAAACTAAACGTTATGTTCCCGAACCTTTTTAGGTGACTTTACGCCGAAGGAAATTATTCCTTAGACATGCCGGGGACTTCACAGCCCCTATTTGGCCATTAAATAAAAGTTACGCAATAAAATAGTGAATAACTACTCACAGAGAGTACTCAATAGATATAGGCTCTACACAATAGAAAGGGAGGTATATGGCAGAATTATTAATATCTGAATAATTTCAATACATGGAGTATACATTTTTTTGTCAGTGTCCGCCTTGGGAAGATTTCAGGATTATTGTTAACTTTCCAATTACATTTTAACTTTCTGCTACCACTATACCTTTTATCCTTATAGTGTTAAAATACAAGATTTTGCAGTTCAACGTGCACCTTTCTCTAATGTTCATTGTTATTTTTATTCTATGGGAATATATTAGAAATATTACATGTATTTTTTTCTTCATGGTACTGGGAAAAGTCCCGGCATATTTCTAATTACCCAGGAATACTCCCGGATTATTAGGAATTAAAATCCAGTAATCCTGGAATATGCTTATTGCTAGGGACTCATTTTAAACACATGCAGAAAATGAGACACAAAGTAGTTTAAATCACGTAAATATTAGTATCATAGAACTTTTAACTTTTGCTCTGGGAAATACATTTTAAAAGAAAAACAAATTCCGGAAAAATATTTTTTTAAATCTTCAAAAACTATTTTCGCAACTTTACGGTTCCTTACGTATATTTTCTTCCAATTTCTGAAGGTAAACTAGAGAACTATTCTTAAAACGCAACCACGAATACGGTGCATAATTGTTTTTATTATTTTCATTTGTGCCAATTGCAAAGCAACTGTGCTACTTCAGATCCTGTGTGTAAAGCTAGGTTGGTAGTTATAGTAGCATGTAAGTGAAGGGTATCTTTTTATATCTTTTATATATATATATATATAACTAGTACAAAGGAAAGCCGGGAAGGCGATTTAAGGTAAATTTTAGACCAATGAAGGAGAAAAAAGGATTACTTACAGCTTACTAACGCACTAGATCAAACATATTCACATGTACACACAAAAAAATCACTATATTTCGTGTATTCACACTTTTTCAACTAGAGAGGAAGACAGCGAAGTTCACGTGTTCACAAAATACAAGTTTGAAGAGAGAGTGGCGACACGTAGCGGATAAAACATCAAAACTGGAGAACAACTGACTGCTGTAGCGCGTAGATATCCGGAACTTGAAATAATAATAACTGTATAGCGTGTAAGTACAAGGTGGGATCGTGGGCCGAAATGTGTTGAAAATGCAGAGGAAAAGGGGAGCTTAGAGTTATTGAAGGTTAAGGCCAGGTTTTATTTTCGCGCTCAAACCGTGAATAAAGGCATTCTCCCACAGACGGCATGTTGAGGTGCTGGTCGTAGGGGATAAAATGTGGATTATGGCAACCAAGAAAGATAGATCAAAACTGGTATTGTGGGACTCGGTGTGCAAGGAAACTGGGGCATCAGGTTTGTTGATAGTAGAGAAGAGACGAAATTCGAATGTTAAGAGCACAACTTGTTTCCCCCACATAAAAGGCATCACAGAACTTGCAGGTTAGGATATATATATATATAACCCGACCAGAGTAGGAATAGACGCGAGGGTGAGGTCGCTAGTGGTTGCTTATACGCTGCAGCAGATGTCTTCCCAAGCTCATAAACAGTGTTACCAAAGGTGTAGTCGGGAAAGTATACCATAAAACATACTCTTTTAAAACTCTGAAACTTGCTTTTGTGTGAGATTACTATTGTCTCATTATTGACTAGCAATTGTGGGAGGGGCTGAAATATCATTTAGGGGCTTAACAGCATGTTTTACACGAAAGGGAATCACTGGAGCGGAAAGCAAAGGTACTTATCCAAGGTTAAAGGTCGTTGCATCTGGAAGTCACAGTATATACTTGTCCACTTGTAACATTTGTCATTTATTGTTCTTTGTCCTAAGGAATACCCATTCCAAATTTCAAGTTTCTAACCTTTATAACAATTTTCGATTTCTCATGTTCCACTCTTTAAGAGGTTTTCGCCCCCTCATCGGGGATGTCGAATCAAAAATTAAGATAGCTATTGGTAATGAATTGAAACAAAGAATTTTCATGTCAAATATCAAATTTCTAACTCCAGTGGTTTCCGAGTTGCACTTCCACGTTTAACCCCTTCGTGGGGAGGGGGCAACCTTTTAATGCTATAGTTAATCTCTCTAGGCTTTAAGGAACATTTTTTTTAAAATTTCATTTATGAACTTTAGGCATCTAAGACTCAGGCCGTAGGAGAAGAAAGGATTCGGGAAGGTGTCGACCACGACCTACGTTGAAAGTGCCATCACGGAATTTGCTTGGTGTGACTGAGGAAAACCCTCGAAAATCCTCAGTCAGTATGGTCGTCCGCTGGAGTCGAACTCGTGACCACCCGAATGCTACGCCAACGCTCTACCACTGAGCTACGGTGGCTCGGTACTAAGGAATACATGTACCAATACTTTATTCTAATCCGTCAAGGGGCGTGGAATTGTATAGTGTTCAAACAATCTTCCAGTTATATCTTCAGCCCGTTTATTTACTTTGTTGTACAATTATGCATCTAACCTTCCAAAATTATATTTTATTAACAAAAGTGTGGCTAGATACATAACAACTAAGAACGAGAATATAGAGAAAGTACACAAGTTTAAATACTTCATCTACCGATGCTGTAAGAATAATGAAATCACAACAACTTGGGTAGGTATGCAATGTAGCTCGGATGGGGGGGAAAGAAGATTATATTCCATCTTGGTTGGAAAGCCGGAGGGAAAGAGACCTGTGGGAAGACCGAGATGACGTTGGAAGGACAATATAAGAAGGGATCTTCGTGAAGTATGTGTAATGACAATGAGGGAAGGGAGTCGACAAGGCTCCTGCGAAGGTATCATTCCGGCATTCGCCTGGTGTGGCTGAGGACAAACCTAGACAATAATGTCACGATGGCCGACCTCTAAAGTCTCAATCGCGTACCTCCGCATTGCCGCTCCGAAGTCCAGGACGCTACCGCCTGGACCATGAAGCAGGGGTGTAACTACTATGTCGCAAAAGCCCGCAATACGGGGAGCCCTTCACAATAGCCTCTCAGCGGACCGAATCGAACTTCAGCCATGGGTATTCTCTTGCGGGGTGGGGACCTAATATGCAGTTACACTTCTGCCATGAAGCCTGGGTAAAAACTCTTGCTAGCGTATCTCAAGGTAGAAACTAGAAAACTGTCTAAAGAGATACAAGAGGTGGGTTGCGAGAGTGGCAAGCATATAAGTTTTTATTAACAGAGCTTTTATTTAACTTGCCCAAGTCATATGTAATCTTCTTCCCATATGTGGATTACAAGGACAATAAATATAACTTCTCAATAATCAATATATTGTAACAGTAATGTAATTTTTAATATCTTGGTTCTAAAATTAATACAAAACAAC
>JAGDQP010012223.1:0-14248 GCA_022664845.1 Lepisma saccharinum
TTCACCCAACATAATAATTAACCTTCTGTATCCAAAGGACGGCGCCAATTTATCCGGCTTTAAAAGAGCTTAGTTTGCTGCCTTCGTCCTGCCAAGTGCTGGCTGCATAAACTTCACAAGTCAGTTCTTTGGAAAGAATCCAATCTTTATAGACATTTCAAGTGCTCTTGGTCAGTGAGGGTCAGTTTCTTGTTCGTTTCTCAATGTCCTATAAGAGTTCGGTTCTGAATTTCCTGCAAATAATTCTGCAAAAAAAAAAGTATGAGTGGCAAAGAATACTTTGGCACGTTTATACCGTTTTTTTTTTTTTTTTTTTTTTTTTTTTTTTATAAAGTTTCCGGAAAGAAGAAAATATCGCTATCGTTCGGGATTTGTGTGTGAAGTCACTGAATGTTGATATTAACTTGACTAGAGTGGTTCCGTATTCTACTTGTAACAAGCCTGTACCTAGTCTTGAAGTAGGTGTATTATACCTGCTGTGACGAGTTCAAACCAAGGACGATTTTTGAAGATTTATTCTTACTCGTGTATCTCACTGTTAGTGGATTCGGACGATGGAGTGGCGTGTAATTAAACAGAAAATCTTTAGCGTTTTTCGGGTTTTCGTCCAAAATAGTCCTTGTAATAAGTGATTATAAGTGTAGATACCATATTGTTTACGAATTAATTATCATAAACATCATCACTGTTTTTTCTTGGTTGAATATTTATCCGTAAATCACAAAACTTGACTCAATATTATTGAAATGGCCCAGCCTATAAAGGTGGTTTTCCACCTTACGTGAATCCGTGTTCACGTTAAACTTGGAGGCATGATTGAGTGATAAGAAGCCACTGTTTTTGTTGCGAGTGACATCGCTTATTGGTCTATGAACCCTCACTCGGTCTCGGATTCAAACCCAAGCATGGTCTGGGAGCTACTTAATAGTAGATCTTATCCTTAGAAGCTGTGTTGACGATTAGAACGAAAATCACAATTCCATTGGTTAATCATAGATTTGTAGAATACTAGATACGGTCGAAGTTGAAAAATAATGTATAGATACACATAAGGATTAGTACGAGTACTAGCACTGTTTCTTCGTTGTGATGACATGAAGAAATTTAATAGATACTTAGCCGTAAAGCCTCACAATCAATGCTTCATAGACTGGTGACGAACTGTTGGTAACATTGACTTAGTAACGTATTAGAATAGGGTTAAGGCGGTAGTCATGAAAGCATATGATTTTTCAGTGATTTGGACTACAAATCGGAACCAACAAAAGCAGTCATAATTTTAAAATGATTCCATCCGGAAACATTACAATCTTCTAACACAGCTGTACACAATTTCATTTTCGGGCGCAGGATAATGTAAATTGCCCCTTTTGAGTGAATTTTCTTAATTTTTGGATCGAAATGTGTTAAAATAGTAAAATGATCGTCTTTCAAACAGTTAATTTGTATCTGCAAATGTGTCTGTGACCTTGTTCCTTTCGATTCTGGCTAATGTTTTGTTGCTTACCCTTACTTCCGTTAGGCAAATTGCAAATTGTATTTTGAGTCACTTCATGACTGTTTTCTGATTTAGAGCGTTCTGAGATACAATTTCAGGGATTAAAGTAGCGTCGCAGATTGTGAATTCTGAAGTGAACGAGACAGTCCAAACATTGTTCCATTTCTGTTAAACCTAGAGACAACGGAAAGAACCTGATTTTATCTCATGCCGTGCTCAGAATGTGTGGAAGAAAGCCTTCACGCTCCCTTATAAGTTTTGTCATTAGAGGCTCAGTTTGACCGGAGAGGAATACAGTATCATGGGATATCCTACCGGAATGATCACACCTTATAGAAACATTTTTTACAGGTAAGTAAATAATAAAAAGAGCTGTGTCAGAATAACTGAGCTTACACTTGAACATTGTTAGAAGCAATGAGAAGCTATTGTGTACGTGCTGTAGCTGGCTAATGTAACTGAAGAACATAAATGCCATCACATTACCTAACATAAACTTCTGTGGGAAGCAGCTAAGAAAGGAAAAAGCGTTGTTAGCTCATTTGAATACAAAGGATTTCCACGTGTCTGGAGCTTCTACAAATGCTTTAAGTTTCCGAAGCTTATATTGTTAGTCGGTAATTTATTTTCCAAAATCCCATTCATTTATTGTTCGTAGTCAGTTATTCATGATGTCCTCTTGTTATATGACGTATAGTCTTTCCACTTTCGAAACATCTTAGGCGATCAATTCTTCGTTTTTGTTGGTTCGATTTATCAGTTTGCTTATTTGTTTTTATTAAGAACTAGCTGATTTGCTCGCCCGTTGGTGCGGGGTGAATATATGTTGCCAACACTAACAGTTGTTGTACTACTACTACTAATTCTTCTTCATCTTGTCATTAATTGTTCTTTTCTTTGTCCTAAGGAACATGCATCATAAAGTTTCTAGAGTTTAACAGAAAGAATATGGTAACCAAACATTCTAACTTAATAAAACATTAAATCTTCAACTTCTTTCGTGCAGTATTTCATGTCGTGTTCTAGCTAACAAACTAGTGTAATTCAGAATTGAAAATCATTAGGATTAAATATTGCATTACAAACATTGGCGCTACGGGGGCAGAGGTTAAGCCAGCGCATTAACCTCTACAGTAAGGATTGTACAAGTTGAATCTTCAAGTATAGAACCTCTTCGTTATTCAAACAATTCATCAATTAAGTTTAAAATAAATAATTATCTTGTTTTTCCTGATTCTGGAAAGTTCAGTACGTAATTTCTAAAAAGTGAAAATCTACGGAAAAGCTCAGTATTCATGCAGATCGTAATCTGAGAAATCTCACTCTGATCTTATACCTTTTCTTTTTTATCGCTTCTGGAGATCAGTTTTCAACCACTCATTTCTCGTAAAAACACTAGAAATACGTAACGTAACACAATCAGTTAACAAAGTCATCGATCCCATAACCTCAGGCCTGTTAGAACAGTAAAGTACTAACTCATGTTGTTAATGAGGTTACTTATAGATCACATATAATTTGACTGACAATATATCTAGGTCGTTGGAATGTTATTTGCAATGCGTTATTATTGGCTTTTTGGCGTTTATCTACTTCCCCTAATTACAAACTGTTCTTAGTTATTTTGTGGCAGGTCCAATTAGAGCAAAACTCACCTTAGTTTTGTTTACCACTTTAATAGTGTGGTAACTCCTTATGATGTTGAGAACAATATAGACCTAATTGTTTTGTTGATTTGAGCCTATTTTCTGTGTAATGAAGTGCGAAAGTTATAAATATGACCGGAAAACCAAATCAAATCTCAAAGATTCATTACATTAACGAATGTTAAGTAATCTAACAATTGATTAGCTTCAATACACATTCTTCTAATTATGGAATTTATATTGTTTTTCATGCCTTTCACTTGTGTAATATCTCATAAATTGGTAGGTTTAGTGCCTTTGTTAAGTTTTGATGCTTCAGCTTTTTATCAGTCGTTGCATCACAGAACTAATTTTGTGTTGTAGTGTAGGTGCATCATTATGCGCTCGAGTGTACTCATCATGGCAAACATTCCGTAACACACGTAACTGTTTTCTTCACTTTCACATCGTTACGGTTGTTTGATGGCTGGGAATTTAAATAATGTGTACACAGACAGTTTTCGGTGTGATTATGAGATATGATTTCTTGAAAGGAGATAGTAGCTTTATGTAGTCTTTTTTTTTTTTTCGTTAATCGGAAAGATACTGGTTTAAATAGGTTCCCTTGTTTAAACTGACCTTTCTGTGGATGGTCATATCGTTGATTCGGAATGTGTGAAGATGTCTGTAGTACTGCCCTCCTTCTTTGTGCATGCTGATGGAGGAAATGTTGCAGAACGTACTGCATATTAATCAGTGGCAGTTTGATGTAACAGTGTCTGGCTTCATAAAAGCATGCGTTTCCATTAAGTGCTACTCTGTGGCTATGAGTTTTCATTTTGTCCCTTAAATTTAACGCCTTAAATTGACTCCTTTTTCTTGGCGCGATTTAAAATGAAATTTAACAATTTCAGCTTCTGAAAACAATTGATAACTGGTGTCTGCTAAATCCTTACTGCAATACTTCTGCAAAGTTTCCTGACATTCCGTGTGCATTATGAGTATATAGTGTTGTGGGTCTTATCATTTGTGTCCCTTGCTTTTCGGGAATTGGGACATCATTCTGTCTCAAGGGTGTCTGCACTGAATAATGAAGTTACTATTAGCATTGCGGTGCAACTAATTGTACTCATTATTGAAGTATGAAAAGAACTTTAGTCCGTAAAAGTTTTTTGTTTATTTACTTTAAGATATGAATAATCAACGTAGAACAAAAAAGGCGGGAATACAATGAAGGGGATATCTCATATGAGTGAAATATGCTGTCCATTTTGGTTGTGTGTCCATCTTCAGTCAGTTACACTTTTTAACTTTGCCAACTGGGAGCCGAGATACGAACACATCAAGATGTTTCCATCTCCTTTCGAGTGTGATAAGGAACACCACTATTAACGGTGTAGACCATCCCCGCCATCTTGGTACGCACTTTCCATTGATTTACATGGGAATTGTTGTACTCATTTTATACCTGTCAGAAATAGAATATTCAAGTTCCGCTTTCACGAATTTGTCTTTGGTGGTTATTTTGACTCTTGTTGATTTGTGAAATGTCTTCAAATATATAAGTATAATAAATTATTAATAGTTTGCTATATAAATCACAATATGTCAAGGGGAAATTACACTGTTCGTGTGTAAAATATTGCATTTCTACAAAATAGCACGAGTCCAAGATAACATGACAAGAAACTAGGCGAAAACAGAAGTTGAAAGTTACGCTCCTGAGAGAGATAAGACGAGTAAAACAATTCCCATGTAAATCAATGGAAAGTGCGTACCAAGATGGCGGGGATGGTATACACCGTTAAGGAACAAAACTACATCACCCACTATATAGTCTGGAATAAAAGATATTATCCTATGGATGAGCCAATATTCCATTTTATTTTCATTTTGAATTGAATTTAGACATCTGATGTAGTAGCATAGAATTTGTATTCTCTACTGTACTTTAGGTTCAGTGAAAGCTGTAGTAAAGAGCAGTGCTCCTGGTCTTTCGATTTCGTTTTATTGTGTTTGATTGGACGTATTCCAACTTAGAATAGTCCGAGAAACGATTTGTTGGAATGGGATAATCTGAATGTAGTCAAGCAAATCCAGTAAGGCACAAGTGCGAATCAAGAATTTCACTGTACTTCAAATTACAATAAGTCACATCCCTTTGTTAATAAGTGACAGTAGGAAGATATGCTGCTTTCAAATATTATCAACCAAGAGAAAAGTCGAATGAGGAAGTTTAGCGGTAATCTAGGCGCTTTGCATGTGGGAGATCCAGGGATCGAACTTGGGCAGTCTTCCTTACATATTTTTGGTGTTATTTTCTCTCACGGCACACGAATGCCCATATATAATATAGTACTATTTAAAAATAGCTTTCAGCGTTTGCTATCTTTTTCGTTTCTCCATCTCAAGGCAAAATAATGAAAGTAATGGAAGACTGATGTAATTTATAGATAGCAGATCAAAAATGTAATTTAAAATGCAGTTAGAGCGTGTGTTTTCATGTGTATAAAATTCTTTTCAGAGTAACGTGATATTCTTCTAGGTTAAATCGCTCAATAATCTTTCGGACTCGTTATTTAAATATTGTAAATTTAGGTAGTCAATGGAACATTTTCCAGATCATTGAAATGTTTAAGTACTTTATAGTTATCCAACAACATCGCAATGTCATTATTAAAGAATTTTCAATTGATATGTATGACTTGTTTGTCGTATTCTTCCATTAAATACCTTTTCTTTTTGTAAAGAATTATTCTCCAATTTTGGCGTGTCTCAATGTGCTATCTAGAAAATTAAGAAATTCAGGAAAAATCATTTGTTTGCGTTGAGAACAGTTTCAGTTACTAAGTTCGTTCTTGGTTTTTCTTTTATGCTTGATTTGATGATCGAATATCTGTTGTGACGTAATAGTCGTGAACAGCTATCAGCTTACGAAAATATATTAATCATATTACGTAAACACCTGGAGACGCTGCTTGCATACCATAATGATATGAAAAAAAATGTCATAGAATCAAACAAATGGTGCCGTTAATTACTGAACGTTCGTGCAAGTAGTCGAATGGTGCCCAGAGTATTCTAACTTGTTCCTTTGCATACTATGATGTATTTATATTGAAATATTACTCTATATGAAAACTAAAAGTGTACCACACCCTTTTACCAAGTCCTATTCAGAGAAAGAACTTAGTCATTCACCTTTTTTACACATATCTGATCTGGATGGCGGGAAGGTTGTTAACGTTCAGTTTGTCAGAAAAGTGGTAATGTTAATTTTAGAGCTTGAATTAATTTCATTGGAAAGAACATTAGTTTTATGTATTTATTTATTATTAAGTTTCAGATACAGCTGGAGTTGCCATTTTAGACAAACAAAATAACATTGCAATAAACTAAATAACATTACTACAAACTAAATAGCATGACGATTATAATACACAAGAGGAATAACTCAGATATTGGTATTTAGCGTTCGATGGAAAGTGTTTTCCGATCCGAAAATATCAATATTTGAATCAAGAGTATTGTACATAATTACTAGTCCTATTAGAATCACATCAAACCCCAAAATCTATATTTTTACACTTGAACCACCCTTTCTTGATCCGGATCAGAAAATTACTAATCGGATTTTATGATATTACAACGTTCTTAGTTTCATGTTTCAAATCCAGAAGCATCTGTACTTTTATTGTCTTTAGAACATTAATCAGTTCTGTGTGTTGAATGACACTAGTCACTCGGGCACTGAAAGGTGCTGTTGTCACTTTTCGTCTTACAGATATATTCAGGTTAATGGCATTTCTTTTATGTTCGACATTTACTGTGTTGATCCCATAGTTTGTGTTATGAGTTTGACCACTTAGTGTTTTAAATCTCTTTCTGGCTATTGTAGTTCCTAACACTTGTAATGTAACCAAGGCTTAATACTTAGAATAAATCTGAAGTCATTTTACTAGTAATTTTTTAATCCTGGTTGATCATAGATTTTTCTATCAGGCAGTTAAGTAGTAAAATGGAATTAAATCGCGTAGTCTTGATCAAATTCTTCGATGCTCGTACATCAGATGCCTTTAATTCAACATTCACTCTGTTCCAAATCGATACAGTAGTGTAATGAGTTTGCCACTCATTTTTTGTTTTACATTTTACCGGTACTTGTATGTTGTTTGCATCTCTCGTACATTTTCTTATATCGTCAAATCTCTTTCTATACAAACCTTTCTAATAAATCGTGGCTTCTTCACCCTCAGAATCTTCTGATTGTCTTATTGCTAAGCTTGAGTAAGACATTACCCAATCTTGAGGATGGTGCAATATTGTCATTGTTGCAGGCCCAAATGGAATAGGGCCCACATTTCTGTTTTTAGTTTGGTGTTTGTTGCTATAAAAATCATTGGAACATTATCGTAATTTGCATTGCCTCAGTCAAAATGAAATGTACATTATTATCATCCAAAATTGACAATTAAGTTTCAAAGAACTTCATTACACCCTGTTGAATCCCATAAGCGAGACACTGGGATGATACCATTCATAAAAGTAGTCATTCCTTTTCTCTTTTGCACATTTTCCAGCGCTGAGGGAATTGTTCTGTAGAGACAAAATGACGTAAGCAACAGATCTTCATTTCCTAAGCCTAAGTGACGTGCTGCAATAGCGTAGCGGTGAAGGACACTGATTACAAATCGACATTGGGAGAGTTCGAATGAATTAGAACCTTACATAAGTCTGTTATTCTGAGTGGAGTTTTTGCCTGACTAACCAGCAACTCAGTACTGAAATGGTACTCACAATAAACCTCACCGCTTCCTTCTCGTTCATTTCATTACTAAGAAGCAAACGTATCGATGCTTGAAAACGCTTTTTGATCAAACTTGGTAGAGGAGTAAGGTAGATCAGGAAATCACCAGAGAGCATGATTAAAAATGCTTTCGCCTATAAAGACGAACGCAGTGGCCAAAAGTTTGGTTCATAACAATAAGCATTTATTTATAGTGTGATCTAAGTAGGGAAACACACGTTTATTTATAAAACGTTTAAAATAATGGGAAACAAATACACATGAATGGATATTGGGTAAATGCGCTATTTTTCAAGAGATACGTTCGTCATGGCCGCCATCTTGAATCTTACGCGATTTTTTAAATAGGAAGGGGCCATGTAACATATCAGTCTAGGTTATAATCTTACCAGAAATACATTGGTAAAGCCAGTTTTGCCATAAATTTATTTTTAAAAAGACATGTGACATTAGTATGCGTAGTTGATTGAAAAGTCCAGAAATACTACGCTGTTTATGAAACCCCCGAAGATATGAAAACCAAATGCACAAGTAATTAGTATTGGGAATCACCTACACAGTACTCATTACTTGTGCATTGGGTTTTCATTTCTTGCAGTGTTTCATAAATAGCGTATTATGTCACTCTTATTAAATGTCACCTCTTATTATCTCTCTCTCAAAAATAAATTTATGGCAAAGCTGACTTCACTGGTAAAATTCTAACCCAGATTGCTATGTTACATGACCCCTTCCTATTTATTAATTCTTGTAAGATTCAAGATGGCCGACTTCAAGGCGCCCATGACGAACGTACACTCTAAAAGATAGCGCATTTACCCAATGTCCATTAATGTGTGTTTGTTTTCCCTTATTTCAAACGTTTTATAAATAAACGTGTTTCCCTACTTAGATCACAATATAAATGCTTGAACCAAGCCACTTTATGGACGGAAGCACTTTTAAACATACTTTCTGGTGGCTTCCTACTCCTCTACCAAGTTTGACCAAAAAAGCGCTTTGAAGCATCGATAGGTTTACTTGTTAGATGTTCTTGAGGAACAGCATTCCTCCGATTTGAGATTAGCAACAATTATGCAAAAGCAGTGAGCACATAATTCTTTCTCTCTGCATGTTTTGCACCAAAAATCCTCAATAAAATTAAACAGTGCCATAGAAATCCATATACATAGACATTGGCTGTAGTGGTCTAGTTTTAGAATACCCCGCTGGCAACTGGAAAATTACGGGTCCGAGATCTGGCTACAGGCAGCGACAAGTTTTTCTGTTTATTTTAAAGCAAATAACGTGTTAATTACGATTATATAGAGTACTTTACTATTTAGGCTGGTGACTTAATTTAAATAGCGAACTGAGAGTAGTTATTATGAAGCTTTAGTGTATCATGCACGTGCTTGACTTTTTGTATTGGTTAATTGACGTGATAGACAGTACGTTGGCAATACTGTTTACCTTGTTATTAGTTTCTGTAGAATTAACAAGATGTACTGTACAGCTTTGGATCACAATGGAGGAGAGTAATAACATTTGACATTACAAAGGAAAATTACTTTTCTTAGAACGTCGGGTGTTCATTGTGGATTTTTTGTGCATGATTTTACCCACGAGAGGTTCAGACAATATGACAAAGCAACTTCTTGCTTCCACAGGCGTAACGGTATTCAGAAAATGCCACCACTGGCTTAAAGAGCATTAAAAAAGGAAGAATATGAAGGAGTTGGGATTTACGTATGTTCTTGTATGATTCTTTTTCCGAAGAACAGGTTGGCGGGGCTTCATTAAAGCATGCAAAAAAACTACTTAATAACCTGAAACCAGATTGCCTAAAGTGCAATCAGTATAAAAATTGGTTGCGTGTGCTGTTATAACATAGCCTTGTTCAATTCTGTGTTGTGATTCTGGTTGTTCGGTGGATTTAGTCACTTCACTGCAACCTAACTAGGGCAAGTTGGCTCACAAGTTTCTCTAGTTTGTCATAAAAGAGGAACCACCTATGAAAGGTTCTTCTTGGTTGATTCTTAATTTTTTATATACTTTTCTGTGTGTCAGTTTATATGTTGACTTAATGTAATTAGTAATTAGATAAAAGCACAGTGTACTCTTTGTTGCTACCTGACTTGTTCGTGTTTCATTTTCGTCGATACACAGTCGAGGATGAAAGCATTAAACTCGACTGTCATTCATGCCCTGAATAGACCAGGAAGAACGAACCATACTGCAGATAAAGAATTTTCTAAGGACAAAAAAGCATACATGTGAGTGATTCTATATGCCTTACAACACCATGCACTGACTAGACGTGTCAAATCGTCTGAGCCAAGATGAATAAAGGCCGTTAATACAATTTAGGTAGAGTCACTTATTTTGTTTATTTATAATTCGACTTCTCTTCACAAATCAAGGAAACTCGACGAGATTTTATAATTCATTCTAAACTAATCAATTACGTAAACTTGACTCCTTGCATTAGTACAGCGTTTCTCAACCTTTTCCACCCTGCGACCCCCTTTTATCATGTCTTCTAATCGGCGACACCACTTTACCATGTCTTCTAATCGGCGACCCACGATTAAATTATTTTGTGTAATATTTGCTTTTCATTTTAAAACAAGACATTTGATTTGCTGTATTTGATAATAAGTATCCTAATTATATTATCCAAAAACTGTTAAACAAATTACTTTACACGTAGCTTTAGCAATTGTGGAGCTTATTTTCAAAACTGTCTCTTGTCCAAGCGCCTTAAATGTTGGGAAATCAAGAAAAACACTTGTAGTACACTTCTTATTTTTCATAGTTAGGGAAAATTTGCAACTATGAATATCTTAGAAATAGTAGTAAAAGTTTTACTTTACCAAGATTTTCCATAAAAAAAAAAAGAAGATATATTCAATTTTTACTGTTAATTTTTGTGTTTATCCTTTAATTTCTTATGATAATTAAAGGATTTTACAGGCGTTCTGGATTCATAAAACCTAGCTAATATGTTAGAAAATAATGAAATGAACCAAATCACGCCAATATCTCAATTTTACACTTTTGTGGACAAGAGACGTATTGAAAATAAGCTCCACAATTATGAAAACAGCAAGCAAAATAATAATAAAAAACTTTCTTTGAACCCTGCATGAGTAAGTACACTAATCTCGCACTGTAGGCTAACTTTTATCTTCTACGATCGCGCAGTTTTAGTAAAGCTGACTGCAAATTGAGTAAGTGTTTTCGCAGTCAGAAGTCTATGTTTCAGACTCCTTTACCAGCATTTCTGCACCTAATATGCAGGGTATTCTTTGAAGAAAACGAGAAATTGTGCACTCATGTTCCTTTCGTTGAGAAATGCCTCGTTTTCTTATGTCTATTGTTTATCATTTCTGAGAACGCGGCTCAGGTTGACGTCTGCTCACATTCAGCCAGATCTTTCTCAAGAGGGCTTCCCTTAGTCCCATAAAGTCAAGTGGCGAGATTGTACCGAGAATATGAGCTCTAGACGCTACCTATCCATTTCAGTCTGTTGGATGTGCGGACGAACATAATTCCTCAGACTCCGTTAGGCCTTAGACGCAGTACAGTTCAAAATGAAAAAAAAAAAATAATAAATGGGCTGTTAATTAGTGGTTTGATTTCCGTAGCATCCGTGGAGGCGGTTACTATTAAATATTCAGAGTACTTACCCAAGGGAAGTAAATGTGACTGCTCGAGTCAGTGTACAAGTGTTTTAGATCTTACACAAATGTATGGCTATTAGGAGTCAGATCCGGAAACTAGTTATCAAGCTTAATATTTTGGATTAAGAAAAACGTTTGATATTCCATAATGTGCAAAATTTTGACATATTGTACGGTAAGCAAGGTAACCTGAATGTATGCACAAGAATAACCAAACACACTTAAATTATATCTCTCGAGATAAGTAAACTACTAGTACTCAATCCAAAAATAAAATAAAGGTAATGGAAGGCAGGTCATCAGTTTTATGGCATAATTGGACTGTACGATCCCACCTTCATGTTGTTTATTCATTCGGTGGAGCGTATACAATTGGGCGTTGTTTACAACCTCGTATGAATGTAGAGCAATTTATATGTTCTTATTTCAAGTAGCGTAAGTCTTGAAGGATAGGATGGTGAGTAATAAGCTTTGTTTGTGCTAGATGAGCTATGGGAAACATTCACGAATGTCGATTGGGGAAGGAAGTCGGCAGTTTTTGTCTTGCATTAAGTCGACAGTTATTCTGTTTAACAAGCAATAGTCATTAACTACTTCTTTGTTAGGAGTTTTTTCATTTTTATAGAATGTCGTCATGTATATCATCCGCTTCTTTATTTTCTTCTTCTTCTTCTTTTTTAAACGTAAAGGTGTTGCAAAGTAATAATAACACTGGTTTTTTCTTGTGCACGGGACGCTTTAAGTAAAGTAGCGTTTTGTAGTTACAAATATGTTTATGCAAAAGATGACGTGTGTGTATTGTTTTCTGTTCTTATGTTCATGTAACACAAATCTGTGTTTATATGTCTAGCAATAGGAGTCCGGCTTATTTCTGACTGTTTGTTTCAGTACGTATTAATTTTCTCAAGAGAATCAGAAACAGTATTCAGCTGAAAAAAAAACAAAAAACAGAATGGATAGACAGACAGACGATTCTGATTAATATTTTTACGTCGTTGCTTATTTATCTAAGAGTCTGTTCAGAACCGGATTAAGGGAGAGTCTATAAGGACTGCAGCTCAGGGGATAAATAGGTAACAGGGGACCTTACAAAGTCAGTAGCCCAGAGCGGGAGTCAATAGTTCAGGGCCCCCAAATAGCACTGGGTCTGTTCAAGTGTTACGTAGGCACTTTTTAGTCATCCGTACGTTCAAATAATGAAGTTCGTGTTCCTAGTCGAAATTGCTTTTTGTACTTGAAGGTAAGGAATTCCTTTAATGTGACATCCAGTCCCCTTTGTTACTACTATTTTTCGAGTGTTTCATTGCAGAGAAGTTACGAATGGTTTTGCTTTTCGGGTTCGTAACGTCAGGCCATCTTCTCGTTTCCAAAATCAACAACGAAACTTCCCTTCGTGTGTGTTGGCATGTCTGTGGATTTTTGATCTTTTCATTTTCATTCTCTTGGCCTGACTCCGGAAATAGCATACATTAGAAAGTTCACTTGTGTTTTGTCAAAGAGGAGAAGCAAATGTCAATACTGGATAAGAAGCAGCTACTGAATCTGCGATTGAAGTACATTTTTTTTTTTTTACTTGTATGTTTCATTCAGTAGAAAGTTGATTAGCATAGGAGTTTATTTACATTTGCGCGCGGTGGTGTGCTTGAAGTGAGTTTCTAGGCCGTTGTAACAAATGTATGTTTGGATTTCTAATTGTCTTCACGATGTCAGTGGATTTTCTTATCGTGCCTGCGAAGACCTTTTAAACACAAGGCATGTTTTCTTCCTGTAATGCACACTTTCCAAGGGCAACTGGCTTGGTTGTTGTAAAGTGTTCGTGTGGGCTCGTTTTCACAATGCCTTTCTTATGCCTACGCAGGATAAACGTTGTATGTTCACAATCCTGTGTAAAATGGCGTTAGTGCTAATTATTAATAGGCAAATGGTTATTTTATAGATCAGTAGTGTTCTGCCAATAGCAACAGATGCTTTATGTAAGTTTAAGCCACTCCATAAGTCATAACCCTGAGCTCTATTTTTTTTTATCGTAGTACTCAACACCTCTTCGATACTTGAGTTAGTTTTCTTCCTCTTCCACTTGTCCTTCAACCATGTATAAAGTTTCAGGAATATTCCATTTTAACTCCTTGTATTTTAGGAACATTAAACCAAGTTTACTATATCCTAGGAATATATTGCATGTCATATACGTGGAATATTTCTAGTATATTCTCGGAGAATAACAATATTTATGAATGCAAAGTTACACATCATCTTCTATTTTAGCACTGTATGGATTGAAAGGATGGATAAATTATTGAATTGGTACATTCCAGGCATATTCCATTACTTCAAGGAATATTCTCATAATGCGAATATGCTTTTGCTGTACGGGCATAACTTGAATTGTTGCATTTACAGTTCTAACCAGTTTCGTTTCATATGCTCTGTTATCTTTTGTCAGTATACCGAACTATTTCATTCTGCAGATTCATATTTCGAAGACTTCGTCATTTTTATCGATCCGTTGAGTTCGTATTACTACACAGTACACACGGTACTCCAAAGAAAACAGCCATTCTTTTTCTTAACTTTGGGTTGCTTGGTTCGCAGGAAAGCTTTTGTTTTTTTATAATATAAATAAAATACATATATGGAAGCGGATCTTGTCGGA
>JAGDQP010012223.1:25235-39134 GCA_022664845.1 Lepisma saccharinum
ATCTTCGTATCATAGGATAC
Source organism: Lepisma saccharinum (assembly GCA_022664845.1). Classification (NCBI taxonomy): domain Eukaryota; kingdom Metazoa; phylum Arthropoda; class Insecta; order Zygentoma; family Lepismatidae; genus Lepisma; species Lepisma saccharinum. The sequence continues at coordinate 25,256 of JAGDQP010012223.1, forward strand.
AATGCAAAATTTGTTCAGATTTGCTACTTTTTTGCCACATTCATGTCTTGTTATTGAATGAAGAAACAGCTAATAGCTACGAGTTTTTTCTTTCCTTTGTAAAATTATTAGTAGTTGTGAAAATGGAGTGGAGATATGATTGAAAGTATAGAAATATGCATTAATAGCATCATATACCAAAATAAAAAAAAAATCAAATTTGCTGTCTCAGACCTAAGGCCTCACAAGACATTTTTATAATGTCTCTACCATTAAAAAGAATAGTAATTTTGCTTAACACCCGGGTCTATAGCCATAACAGTCAAGCTTCAGGATGTACGAGAAGAGACAGGATTGATAAGTGAGAGCGGTAATTTCACTCACCTACCGTCGCAGTTTTCTTACGTTTTGGGTAGTATAAAATATTCAATTTAGAGAATACCCAGAACATAGTTATTATGAGCAGATCTGAAACCTATTGACCCGGGCTAGGAAATATTAACTGGGAATTTCGGCGTCGTATTTTTCTCGTTCTGGGGGTAACATCTCCGGTCTTTGTCACCCCTCAAAGAAACACTGTTCAGATACAAGGAAATAATGAAAAACTCTGCTTTGTCTTCCGGGTTACCGGCTCTAAATCGGTTCAGGCTGGGTCCGAAGCTACGCGGTAACCCGGTCCAAAACTTGGCCCGATTGACTCGGTGACCCGTTTCAGCTCTGCTTACGAGCCACGTATGGGTCATTTAGAATATCCATACTTCATAGAAAAAAAGTATAGCTATAAACTGTAGAATTGAAGTTGTGTGAATTGTGCCCCCCCAAAAAAAAAAATATCATATGTTCGTTCTCAGTTATTAAAGTAAGGGTCACATGTGGGACACTAGGTTTTTATTTGCACTTTTTTTAAAAAAACTGTGTATTTTCAAATTTGAAGTCGTCGTCGATGTTTCTTCCTCTGAAATTTGTTTTTGTGTTTTAATGTTTATTTACTCCTTCAGTTTTTTAAATGCCTCATTGAAAAGTTGCGTTACGTGTGGAACAATGTTCTGTTTTTCTGTGAATTGTTCTTATACTCTGATGAAGTGGAAAATGCGTATTTTTTTAAACCCAGTAATATACTCAATGCTTTTAGTTTGGGTTAGCTGTTCTGAGCATTTTATGAGCATTAGTGTTCAATGAATGTCTTTGTGTGGAGCTTTATCAAGAGAAGCAGAGGAAATAACCGAGAAACTAAGGGAGTCAGGCAGTTGGGGAGATAGCAAGAACATGTCCGCTTATCGTACTGCATTGCATGCTTATCATGTGAAGGACACAGAGCAAGTGGCAGCCAGGAAATAAGCATTCGGATGTTAAATTACGCGAGAAAAAGTCGTACATAAGCAGTGGCTTTGTCGTCTTTATGTCCGGTCATGCAGCATTGAATCCTTCAGGAGTAAAATGTAAAGAAGCTGTTGCTATGGCAACTCTAAAACTTCTTGTCTTAAGCTTAGAACAGTGTTTTGCTATTATTTCTTAACCTTCCGTATTATGGGATATTATGTTGAACTTCATCCTATGGGAGACAGTGGGAAACCACCATCGGTGTATCTTTCCATGGATCCTTTCGGTCACAATGATTGCTCGGCGCAACGTATAGTTGGCAGCTCACAAGATTGCTAGGGTGAGGAATGTGAAGCGGATCTGTTCTCCGTGTAATATCACCGATGACAGTGAACGCATCATCTTTCAGAAAATATAAGTAGCCATTGATAACGTTAACAAGAAAAGTATTGTGCAAGTCATTCCTCAGCAAAAACTACAGTGTTAAATTACAAATATAGTCCCAATCAGACAGCATAATATGAATAGTCTTTGTGTTTATTATCTGGTGGTGCATTTTGATTTTTGACTAGAAATATCACGCGGGAACATCTTCAAGTCACTATGTTGGGTGTATTTCTCAAGTAACCCTTCCAGTCTGTAGTTGGTTTGATAATTGTCAGCCCACTTCCATTTTCTCTGTTCTGTTTAAATCTTAACAAAGTGGTAAAATACAAGAAGCAACATGGGAATGTGGAAACCAAACTGGTTACAACTTATACGACCATAATCTTAATTAACAAACAGTCTTCCTGAATGTATATTAAAGATGGTTTCATTCATCTACACGTGCTTTATCTTGGACCTACACGAGTACCGTAGCACCACGTGTTCTGATTAGGAATGCCCAAATCCGGATAGCTACTCATCCGAATCAGGATAGCGGATACTATCCGGATTTAATCGGTATTTTATGGGCAGTGTTTTTATTTGAAATTAAGTTTCTAAAGAAGGACTTTTGGAAGATAGCAAGTGGCTATAACTCCATAACTCACGTGTCGTTCATCTATATGTAGGTGAGGACGAGTGAGCAATATATACATTGTTCAGTACTGTGCAGCCAGTTTGGGTAAACATACATAGTGTTATAAATCACACTCTCTCATACCTCATCATCAATACGTTGATCTCTGAACCTCTATCATCCATTATATTCACCAGACTGAGGAATTATCAGTTCGAAGTATAATGATTCAGACATGTGGACCACTTTTGCACAGAGCAGGCGGAAATATGTAGCTCAGTCGTTTGGCACCACAGAATCGAGAGCAGTACGATGTGTATTGATCTAACTATACCGGCGCTTATTAACCAGTGTTCCACGCGAGTTTAAAATGATGGTGGAAAAGGAGCTAGAACAAATGTGAAGAATACAATTGCGGAGGTAAATTTTAGAAGTATTATATTTTTCTTATAAAGCCAATAAGAATGAAAATAGTAATTGATTAATGACAATTAATAAATCGCTCCTTAAAAGAAAATATTATAAATTTTTGTACATTTTTCCTTGTTATGGCTTTAGAAAGCCTCAGAATCGCTTATCTAAAAACCTTGTAGACCATTGTCAGAAATGCGTCAATACAAAGAGAACTACTTTTACAAGGTCAGTAATTTATGGTTATATTTATGTGTTTGAACAAAACACACGTTCCGAATATATCGTCCTCTAAAACCCATTACTTTATTGTTTAACAAAAAAGCTTTAAAAAAGTAATTGGGATATGTTTAGAACAAGTTATTTGAATAACTATGAAAAATAATTAGAAGTAGATCATAGGAACAGGATCGCAATTGCGTAGAGTTTGTCACAGATTAGTTATTAGTACTTGAAGGTCCCGTAACAACTGATTCTGCATCACTCAATAGAATCAGACAGACTATATAAAATACCAATGTCGAAGTCGTCTTCGCTTAAGGTTGCAATAAAACTGAAAATAAAAGTGTAATAAATGGAGACATGCTTCATGTTGTATCTTTGTATTACTCGAGGCTGGTTGTTGTATGTGACGAGTACGCTATAATGGTATTTCTCGATACATTTCTGTAAATGTCATCATCAGTTCTTGTTGCATGTTTTATTTCAATTTCAAGTGTCCACGTAATCAATAAAATCCGCCATTGTTTCTGATTCTACCCCTCGGGTAGATAAGAATGTTATGAAAGAGGCTAGCAGATAATTTAACTGTACGTTTGTGCAAGATATAGCGAAGAGGAATCGGTTAACTCCCATGCTTTGGAATGTGGTATGTTGAGGTGTTTAAAGTGGCCTTCTTGTATAGGTCATTCGAACTTCACGCATGCGCTTTTCCTTCTTTCTTCAGGCTTGAATTGTTTGACGTTTATTGTGGTTATATAATATAAAAAGGCAGAAAGAAATTAAAAACTACTCGTAGTACTTGTGTAAGAAGTTAAAATCCTTCATTAAAGGTCCCGGCGCAAGTACTCGGCGTGAATAATAATTAGCATCAGCTTTTATTCATCATAAGAAGCAATATCTTACAGTACAATACGAAAATTGCTGTACAGTAAATAAATAGTACCGAACAGAAATAAATGGGGTTAACGTATAATTGCGTAAGACGTTTACAGAAATATCTACCTAGGACGTTATTTGAAGGGTCAGGGGAAAGGCCAGGTAAGTCAACGCCTTTCAATCCAGAAAAATGAACATTTAACTCAGAAATCCTATGTTTTGTTTTCAGTACAACAAAATTTTGAGCGCAGATAACTCTTGAGCAACTGGCATTTTCCCCTATTTCATACCATTACGAGAAGCCTCTCATTATTTTGAATCGTATGTACTACTAAGTCAATTACGCCAGAAAACTGATTTAACTACTCGTTTTCCCTAGGGCCCTGACCCTTCATTTGTAGACCCTAGGAAGTTAGCGAATACTTTAATGCTCGGATTAGATTCCAAAATGTTAAATAAATAGGGACGTCAAATTCTATAATTGAAAAGCACAAGTGGAAAATAAGAAGTGTAGTTTAAAACTTTACCAAGAAAATTGCGAAGTTCGATAAGTCAAACAGTTGGAACAAGGAAGTATTATTGTGTGCTCTTCAGATACCCAGAGCCTGAGGTCAGGTGGTACTGGTTAGGTCACAAGTTTTGGCTTCGAAACTACGTCGGTTCGATCCGTGCTGCCTACAATTCTGACTAGGTGTACAAGTGTGTTCAGTTTCATCTGGCGAATACTTAAATTGTACCTGGACTGGTGCTCTGGCTACTAGTTTCTCCATCCCTTTCCCCGGAACAATGCTCGCCGCGAGATGTCATTCCTCAGACCTGTAATAGGTTTAGGCCATAGCTGCTATAAATGAAAATTATTTGAACAAAATTGTTTTGTACTTCATACCATCTCATCTGTCTTGTCATGGAAGTGAATTTAAGAGCAGTTCATGTACCGTGTTGAGTAATACAATTGCGTTTGAAATAGAGTGAAACCTGCACAAAATGCAATCTGAAGTGACAATATGTATTTTCTCAAGTTCAAACAAAAAGGTTGCCTTACAAATATGAAAAGTTTGATCGTTGTAATATCTTATCTTCTTATTCATTAGGGAGAAAATTAATGTTCATCCAAACCTAAAAATTCCCACTCAAACTGCATCGTTTTTTCTTTAGATAAGTAGAGCAAATGCACACAGGGAAATACTATAACTCAATGTACAAACAAGTTCTTCACGCATTCGCCTCCCACCTTATGTTCTCTATTCACGTTCTCCGCACGTATTAATATAATTATGCTGTCTTACACTTTGAGATACCAATTTCTTCTGCAAGATTTTTTGGTGGTAAATAGCTTTTGCGAGATTTCGGAGAAATACAAGTAAAGAATGCAAATTCAATCAACTAAGAACCTGCTTTCTGAATGTACAAATTTTGGGCCTTGGATTCCGGAAAGTCTATCACTTTACTGTGACCATTCTTCCGTCCATTATGAAGCAGTTAGTCGTAAAAGTCTGCCATCGATGGCACCGTACAGTGAGTTTCTACATCTTGATCACTCGAAATATAGACATTTGCATCCAGGTTCCAGTTTTTTCTTCGTGTAAATTCAATACTAAAACGGACTGAAAGTAGTATAACGCCATTAAAGAAATTCTATCAAGCATGAGCACTGTTGCAAGTTAATGCAATTGAGAACACCAATACCTTGAATCCCCTTATGCTCATTACTCCTCTATCAGTAATAGTGCAAAAGTCCTCCTCCACCTCAATTTAGCAAAAACCATGTAAACTAGTGCAACATAAGCACCAATAGTGGAGGAAACTAATTCAACATAAAGACAAAAACAATATGAAGATAAGAAAGATAGCGGAATGCAGAAACATGCCTTTCAAATGACAGGTCAGAGTTTTGTTCATATCTCATCACGTGCCAACGGAAATGGAAGAGAATGAATGAATAATGCAGTTGCTACACTCAAAGCGTTTTTATTCTTATGGTATTTATGAAACTGAGATTCCGCTCTAGACTCAGCTCTTTGAAAGCTCTTAGCCATCATTTTTTTGTATTACGTTTCCGCATTTGACAGCTTAAGTTTCGAAAAATACGAAGGAAACACGTGGTAGGTCGGGATTATTAAGGCAATTTCGTGTTGAGGAGGTTTTACTGTAGTCGCTCTGGCAGTGGACTCGTACTGGAATCTTTTTAATTCGTTTCAAAGTGAAGCACACGCTTCATCGAATTCGATTGCTTTGTATTTGTCTGTTCTTTTTTTCCGCTATATTAAGTACTTGCGCTTGATAGCCAAGTCGTAAAGAATTGTTGCTATTTTGTTTTGTCTTGTATTGTAATCCATTGCAGCAGTTGCCAGCGTTTTGTGTGGTATGTCCAATGGCTTCGCTTTAGCGAGACTCCTATCTGTTGCGATGTCATTTCTTCTGCCTATAAGTCTATTCAAATAGTTTTGTCGTAGAAAGTAATTACAAAGTCTGCTGTTCTGGGAGCAATAGATCCCAAAGCGGTCAGTGGCTTCTTCAGCTTATTTTGTGTTCCTTGCTTGCATTTTATATATTTTTGATCACAGTTTTAGCCGCAATTTGTGTTCCTTCGTGTAATGTTGTTACTTTATATATATATATATATATCTTGTGTATATTATGCTTCCTTATTATTCTTCCGTACTTTGAGGTTTCTTTATATTGCATCTGTGTTTTAGATTCACGTAGTCACTAATCAATCAATGACTCTTGACTAATTAAGGATTGCATTGAAAGTCCAGATAATTTTGTTAGAACGGAACAATCGAATTTCACAAACTTTAAGTAGTGCCCTAACGTACACAGGAATCACACGATGTGTGTACATGCATGCGCCAGACATAATCATTATCTAATTAAATTAGGTTATCTCTGCAGCAAAGCCTTTATCACGTTACAAATCCGAAGAACTACGTACAGTCAACGCCAAAAGTTTGTACCCAGTCGTAAAATTTCATCTCCCAATAGATCTGGAATGGATTGACCGATTTGCGTACGGTTTCCTGTAACGTAAAGCGAATGTGATTTTCTATCCAAATCTATCCATTCCAAAGTTATTCAGAGAAGAAATTTTACAGCAGGTACAAACTTTTCGGGCTGACTGTACAGAAAGAGGCTGTACATTTCAAGCGACAAAGCTCCTGAGGATATTGAACAATTCGAAACAAACACGACCTAGGGGTGGCCAAGAGGTTAGCATGCTCACTTACTGTGCGCATGGCCACGGATTCAGTTCCCGCCTGGCAGCTCGTTTAGGACGTTAATAACAATTTAATCAATCGAAACAAGCAAAAATCTGAATGGTAAATACGGTTGTAGGCTTCAAATTGACTTACGTAATCAATTTTGTAAGTGTATCGATTATCCTCAATTAAAATTTGGGAAAATATTCCCAGTTTTAAAAATTACATGTAAAATTATGCTAAATTTGATAGAAATAAAATTGTGGAGAAAATTTTTACATTCAATTTTAACATTACATAACCTTAGGTTCAATCACAACCATGACTGATTTGAAATTTCGACCTTCATGGCACTGAAAATTGAGTTCTCGATCCCATGTTTGTTTCTACCTGTCGATCGAATTCTGTTACACCCTGTGTAAGACTGTTCGTTGTAATTTCTTGTATAAACGGTACTGTACATAGTACTTTTGTTACGCCCTTGTAGGATATGCTTCTACAAAGATACAATATGTATATTTCAGCTTACGTCGAGTTTTATAGAACGATCGGAGGACTAAGTCTTATGAAGAATTCTTAGTTGATCGGTTATTGTGTTATCCTATCTTGAATGTATTTCTTTTTGTTGTTTGCTTTATAGGTTGTATTAATACAAATATAAGCTGTCAAAGAAGTGCTGAAGCAATAATACGAGAGAGTGTAAGAAAGTATCCTTCCTAGCCTAATTTTGTTTATTCCAATGCTTGATAGTTGTAAGTTGAGCATGTTTTATATCTGCTCGCGTATTAGTAATTTGTTTATTGGTTATTTAGCAAAATTTAATGTGTGACGTCATAACAGTGAACGGTGGCAGCTCCATTAGAGACGTGTTCCAGAGCAACGTTTTCTGTTAATAATCTTGAGCAGTGAAGGCTCAGTATACAAAAATGTATAGGGGCAAATGTTGTGTCCCTTATGTACTCCAAGAAAGAGAGGGCGAATTGGTGCCGTTTCACTCACCTTAAACTCAAAAGAATCCCGAGCTAATGTACTGTAGATTGCCTTCTGAGTCGGTAAAGGATCAATATTAGAGCACTACATGACCAAACGAACCTCTGTAACCACGACAGGTGTATTGTCCTTACTTCAAAGTACCTAAAATCACACTTTCGACTTCACGAGCGGTATTTTGTTGCTCCATGGTTAACACCGCGAACAAAATCTGCGAACAGTACGACAGGTGTATTGTACTTACTTCAAGGTTGTAAGTATTTTTCAAATCCAGCTTACTGCTCCAATCTTGCGCTTTTTTTTTTAAAAAAAAAAAAAGCTTTGCGCAAGGCTCTGAGGGGAAGGAAGTGTCAGATCAAAAGAGTGTTATTCTTCTCTGGTTGACGTCTCTAACAAAGCCTTCATCTTTGACTAGTTATTCCGTCACACATGCAGTTCTGCCAAATAACAAATATACAAATTACTTCTACCACAGTAGCTGTATAACACATTCAACTTACAACTATCTAGCATTCGTGTAAAGTAAGTTGCAGCGTATTGTTTGTACTGCTTTAGTAGTAGTAATAGTGGATAGTCAATTAATTGGTTGCGTTCTGTGTTCTGTTGGGCACAAACAGTAGAAATATTTTTCGTCTACATCCCTGTTGGTGTTAGGCGAACTGAGAAAATGTGTCAGTCACCTCCAAATCCTATTAACTAAAGCGGGTTTGATAACTAAGTCGGAAAACTGTAAAGGAGCAGTTGAATATTTCTTCTTTCTCTTTGTTGAAACAAATCTAAAGAGTAGTTGTTGTGAAAGCAAGAAAATTAGTGAGATCTTCAGAATGAGTATGGTTACCAATATCATCCATAATCATTTGTGTTCTTCCTTAAAATAAACTACTTATTTCGCAAATTTGCCTGTGATAAGAGACTTCTGCACATTTATAACAAAATCGGAAGTGGTGGTGTGTGTGTTCGTTTTCTTTCTAATTGAGCACGTAACCTCTAAGAACGGACCTATTATTAACGTGGAGTCCGAGCCACTTTGGGTTTTGAATTCGAGGCAAGATTCGCGTGTACACTCTCATGAAATGTTACGCACTATGGAAGTGGTCCTTCTCCATCATTCGATCTTGCCTCCAAAGTAGCTCGCACACGTCTCGGCCCGGAAGTAATATTTTTAAATTTGTAGTATGATAATCATGAATTGTATAAATTGTTGATACTTGAAGAGGATGGTTTAGCCTGAAATAATAATACACAGACTAGTGTAGAGCACTTAAGACGCTCCATTTTGAAATCCTGCCAAATCTGTTAAGAATATTTTTCTAATAGATAACTTTAAGAATCCCATAGATTGACCTCAATGCTGTGGCATTAGAAGAAATGTGATCCTGGCTTTTACCTAAAAGTAGGTATATATTGTCTACTTCCCACGCTTTTCAGCATTTCATCCACAAACGTGACAAAAAGATCTGAATGGTTACTTTCCCATCAATCGTGATATTATTGGACCCAGCATTATACTATGAATTATTTTCTTTTTTTAAAGTTCACTTCTTAATTCTCTTGCTAGTGGTATTTGGCTCCGTCGAGGAACCTGACAGAATAAGCTATAATTTATTAGTACGTAATATCCACATGCAGAGCTGTATGTTACCTAATTCCGTGCGTAGCCTAATTGCTAACAATCTTGCTTCTGATGCGAGCAGGCCCAGCTTTTTATTTTCGTTGCGGGATCAAAATTTCATTGTTGATCCTGTATCGTGAGAATGATTGCAAAGGCATTTGAATTTAAAAGTAGTGAACTGTGATCATGAAGAAGGAAAGAGAAAAAACTGTGACAGTGTATTTGACCACACATCAGCCAATTGAAAGTCACCCAGCAGCTCATTGCTTTCAATGCGCTGCAGCAGCTGCATAGAGTTATTATTGTCCTGTGAGCTAAATATGTATAATTTTGACTGTTCATAATCGCACCTGTGTGTTCGAATAGGTCACAGTGTGAATTAAAATATTTTAGTGACTTCACATTTAGCAGACGTGTTTCCAAAATCAGCACTTGTAATTTCAGGAATGAAGATTGTGTTCACAGTATGATTTCCTTTCCTTGTCAATGGGATGTTCTTACCATAGGTGTTGAAAGTAGGCTTGCTTGTTTCTATAGAAGCGAGTAAATCTTAATTCAGTGGCACAGCTTTGTAACTAGGAAACAGAGGTAGTAGTAGTAGACGAGTAAACGTGCAGTGTGGCAATTTTCGATTCAGTCCGGTTATTGAACTGGGCAGTGGTTATTCCGAACCAATCTTCGCTAAACAAGCAACTACTCTCACCTATTGGAGCAAGTCCAGGTTGGAAGGTGGCTCTCTTCTTGGTCGGCAGCGTTATTGTCTGGGAGCCAGCTCTCTTGTGCACCCCCTTCGGAGCAAGGCCAACGAGACTCGTGCAGTCCATCACAGTCAAGGTCTTCTTGTATCTTGCCACGCAACTTGTAAGAAGTTTCTTCAAACGCATGCCACCCTATCTTTCTTTTCGTTGCTTTATTATCATCATATTGGTTGGCGAGATTATTTTCCTCTTCATGGTGCATCAGCATACCAGTAGTTGCTAATGTGTGGAATTAGAAAAAGTAGAGGTCTTGTTTGGTTCATCTTATTTTGATTTATATTAAATGAGTTTGATTAAATCAAGTACTTCTATCCCAACATATTATTACTGTCTCCTAGGCCGTACGCCATGAATACTGCAATTAACCATATGATTTTTCGTAATGTTCTTTGAAAGAAACCAAGATATCAACAACGCAATGATAATTGGCATTTTGTACTCAACTGTTCATAATTTACGGTATATGTAGGTCTACTGAAAACCCCAAAGTCAGCCTTAAACAAAATTTTACCAAATTGGTTTAGGTGTTACAGCACCCACCGGTTAGTTTATTCTACCCATTGAGCGTGAGGGGTTTTACGGTTTACCAATTGCGGCATAATACGCAAGGTTTCCTTATTACATTCTCAGAGTATTAATGCATGCTAAATGAACATGGGTGTATGCCCCTTAAATCGACAAAAGATTGCAGTGTGTTACCGAAATTACCATGGGCGTTGGCTAGGGGCATTGAACGGTAAATCACCCCCATCCCCATCGTTCCGTAAATGTTAGTTAATATCATCTCCGAGATGTAAAGAAATACTAAAGTTTAAACAAGTTCAAGTTTAGAAAATTACCTTACTATCTTTAGGAAGTATGCGCATGCATCCGTTTCGCTTGTTTCGTAATATAGGAAGTTGCATCTGATGCAACACATCAGTTTAGAGATATCGCAAAATCATATTTTACTTTAAATTACTCTGTAAATAGCAACACGTGTAAAGCCAATTGTGGTCAAGTGCACTATTGCTGTTTTGATACTGCCGCACTCTTAATTTTGTAAATGGAACTATAATTTGAATTTTATTTTTAAGGTCCTTAGGCAATTTTGGCTTAGGCCGAATGGATGATGATGTGTAAATTGGTGGAATGAAGATAGTGGGAAGAAACGAGAGAACCCCAGGAAACCCACGCTCACGATGTTTGTCCACCACAAAGCGCACATGACACGAGCCAGAATCGAACCAAGGGCCCCAAGCATCAGAAGTGAGCGCTCTACCACTGAGCCACCGCGACTCCAAATGGAACAAGAGAAGTTTTGCAGTACCAGACAAATTTATGAAAAACGCAAGAAGTAAAGCTTGATACTTTCTCTTCCTTAATTAGTGCTAAAATATATCACACACAGATTCTTATCCCAACTAATAGTTCTGATCAGGCTGCACGTGGATTTTCCATTTTTAGTAGCTTCCAGAGAATTGGTTACGTAAAGACGGAATGTGACAAATGCTAAGATAGGATTGTTTACCTTCTAATTTAATGTTGTGTGGTTTTACTGTTGTTGATGAGAAAATATATGAAAACACAGGAAAAAGTTGATTGATGTGTGTGGTATTAAGATGTCGAGGGTGGGACCAAGGTTATGTCAGGCATGGAGTGAATAAGAATGGGCACATCTGTCCTTGATGCGAAACTAGTCGAGAAAGCTATTACGGAAGAAAATTACATCACCCACAATTAAACATGTGCTTGGGTTTGAGATGTACTGTGGGATGGTACAGTATCTTTATTGTCATCCAAGTGTATCGCAAAGCAAATGGGAAGTTTGATCGTAGATGGCTACTTCCGACAAGACGAAAAGCCGACAAAGGAGGCCATAGAGTATAGTTTATGGAGAAATAAATTACTTTTGAGAGGACCACAGAGTTTTGGGAAATTCAAGCATGGTTGATCTCGTCACTAATTCCATACTCTTCTTCTCGCACATTACCAAAGTTCTTGAAAATTCATTGTATCATGCATGTCAAACGCAAGGAAGTTGGAAGACTGTTACAATGTGAAAAAATGGAAGAGTCCTGTTCCATAATTGGTAAGTGCTAATAATGATCCAACAACACCCGTGGAGCACGTTGCAGGCTTCGGATCGACAATGGAGAGTCACGTGGGTTCGAACCCCGGTACCAACTATTCTAACCAAGGTTTTCACGCGTTTTTTTCTCTGTTTCACCAGGGGAAATACGGGATAGTTTCTTGATAGAAGCTCTGTACATTACTTTCCCATCTTCGTCACCGTGGGCTTAGGACAGTTTCCTGTTCAGCCATTTTCCCAAGAATTTTAAAAGAAAAAATAAACCACTATTACATACATTTTAGCGCCACGTTTTGTGGATATCTGAAATTTTAAATAAATGACATTTCGCCCCAAAACTCCAGGATTTTTCAACTGTATGTACTTTTACAAGGGTTTGTTAATCACTTTCACTCTGAGGAGGTATATGTTATAGGCGAACAACTTTAAAAAACTAAATATTGTATGTTAAATATTTATTTTTAAAATTTCATTTATGGGCTGAAGAGCTTTGGTTTAAGCTCATTCAGTGATCACTTCTAGAGTCATGGATGTTTCAGCTATCGGCCTGGAGGATATCACAGTTCCAGTCAATAGAACTCGAGTGCCTCTTCATTGCTGATCCAAAGTGTAACTACTAGAACACGGAGGTTGTTGTATGCACTAAAAGTAATTCGGCACTTAGAGTGTGCAAGCACGTTTCTATCTTTAATAAATAAATAACTAAATCAAATTCAATTTACAGAAGGAAAAGACTGGTTTAACAACTGGTTCACTGATCAGTAACGAGACTGCATCAGTTACTCACAAGATGGTGTACAGATACAAGCCAGCACGCTGAGAGTGGAATAGCAGAACAATTGTTGTGGGACTAGAACCTGTTGCACACTATAGGCGACGTGTCGTATTGCACGAATATTAAGTAGGCCCTATGCTTGGCGTGCCCTCTCTTTAGTTCGTCTGTAATGAAATTTTGAAAATAATTCAGAGATCCAGAAGGTACTGTGGCCTCATATTAATTGGAATTTGCCACCCCCAGCGTTCCAGTTTGTGACTGTGCCCTAAGCGATAGTGCAGGTGAAAAAAAAATCTAGTTTTAATGGATTCGGAATGTTTAACGTGTGTATAGTTTTGAATGCAGTTTGTCCCACATTTCTAGAGTTTAAATTGAGGGGGAGACAACAGAGTAAAGAGAAATAGATACAGAAGAGTAGACACTATTACCAAACTTTCAAGGCAAGAACCTACTTCTTGGGTCACAGTCACTCATACCAAGCTTAATTTGAATTTAATTTTTAAGGCCTTTAGGCAACTTTGGCTCAGTTCGGATGGATGGTGATGGGAGAATTGGTGGATTGGGAGGAAACGGGAGAACCCCGAAAATACTCACGCACAGGGTGTTTATCAACCACAAAGCCCACATGGCACGAGCAGAGATCGAACCAAGGACCCAAAGCA
>JAGDQP010012224.1:0-50860 GCA_022664845.1 Lepisma saccharinum
ACACAGCAAAACTAGTGAAAGACACCTTGAAATCGCTTGGATGGGACATCCTTCCGCACCCGCCGTACTCCCCAGACCTGGCGCCATCTGACTATCACCTCTTCGCATCAATGGGACACGCGCTTGCAGAGCAGCACTTCAGCAATTTCGAAGACGTTGGAAAATGGCTCGACGAATGGTATTGCCGCAAAAGACAACTAGTTTTTCTGGCATGGTATGCATCAATTACCTGAAAGATGGGCGAAATGTGTAGAAGCCGATGGCCAATATTTTGAATAAAACAAAATTAATTTCCCTCGAAAATTACGTGTTTTCTTTACCACAAAAACCGGCAAAAACTTATGCATACACCTGGTATTATTAATGAAATCTATAGTATTTCCAAATGAGGAAAGTAAATTAACTTGATACTATAAAATGTCCGGAAATGAGTAATAGTGTTAGTGAAACATGAACTGTTGTAATGGAACAAGTACAGATGAAAGTGAACCAATGTATATTAAAAAGCTATGTTTGATGTTTCAAATACACTTTGATTGGCACATTAAAAAACATGATGAATAAAAATGAAACGAATCCAGAAGGAAATTGCGAAAAATAAATATGGATCCTGAAAATAGTACAAGTAGAGTCCATTCAAGAAAGAAGGTGGATTGATATAGTAAAATGAACGAAAATGATAGCACAATGAGTAATTTAAAAGTCACAAAGATTTTGGCCAGCAATCACACGAAGTCATATTAAAGGCTACCGTTTATATTATTAGTTAGGTGATTGTTTTTTTTTTATAAAAAATACTTTGTTTATGTTTTTTGATATGCGTTTGTTGATATTATAGTGTGATATCGTTGATAAAATGTAAAATAGTTGACTTAGGCAGAAGTCAAATGATGAATACGTGAATGTTAGGGTCGATTGAAGACGATACTACCTGTCAATAGGTAAAGAAATTTACTTGTGAGCTGTAAATGTTATTTAATGTAATTACAAGTATATCGGAAGTATGTTTTTATATAGAAAACAGATCTCTTCAGGAAAGATCCTTCTCCATATGAATGTGATTTAAAGTATGATAAATAAATACGACCATGAAATTTGATTCTGGTTCTTAATTCAATTACAGTAAACTAAGGTAGTAACTGGATGTTGGTTGAGAATTCCTTGGCTTAACTTTAGAAAGAATCTCGGCAACCTAATTTAAATGCATTATTTATACCTTAAAAGAGAAAACGTCACTAATGAATTTGTAGTTCTACTGTAATTCAGTATCAGAATTTGGCTAGAACTCAAACATTCATAATGACCTGAAGTTCAAACAAGAAATTTTTGGAATTGACGTTCATGAGGAAGAAAGAAGTAAAAGCTGACATGCCAGATACGTGAAAGGTTGCTGGTTTGTTAATCTCAGTAAGAACTTTAAAGCGTTAAATGCTACAGTAAGATATAAGGAGTTACCTCAATTTCCAGTTGATAGAAGTACTTCTATGGCAACGTTATTCTACAGAAACTGTAGTCATTTGGGAGAAGACGTATTAACGTGAAGACGTAGTCATTTAAGACAAATTCTGTAAAATATTTATAGTAACGCCTCAAACCACAAGAAATATTTTGTTAGCAGTTCCACGGACAAAAACATGCACCTGACAACTATTGGCCGTAAAATTTTGAAAAGGGTAACTCACCACAATAACCCCAAAATGGTAATTGAAATATTGTTGTGTCTCCCGAGTAGCAATGCTCTTGTGGAAAGATTATTTGCTCTCCTGAGCTACAAGTCACAAATGGTGGAGGACAAGTCACAAATGAAAATTTAGGCAATGTTAGTAGTAAAACAAGCTTTAATATGTCGCGTAAAACTTCCAGTAACAACTTGAAGAGCACCCTGAGTTAGTAAAGAAAAACCATTCCAGCGAGAAATAGCATCAGATTACTCGAGGATCATCTAAACAATAACGGTTACTTTCTACTTGTAAAAATATGCGCTAGTATAACATTTGAGCCATTTGGAGTACATAGTATATAGTAATTTTACTTACACTGTTCCAAATTTTGGGTCTCCCCGAAAAGAGCACGGAAAAAGTGATCACTTTAAGCTATATTATAATAATGTCCCTAACAGAGCCGAATAATTATCTTCACTAGCCACTGTGACTGAAGAATGAACTTGTAACCATAAACTACTCTTTTTCGTAATATTTTTCGAAGATATTTCCGCAGCTACAGCTAACACTAGTACGTCTTACTCCAAAACTTTTGGTCAACTATATTATTCAACATATCGTTCGACTTTATAACTAGTTATCACGCACACACCAGGAAACTCCATCATACAGAGAAAAATGACATTATAATACATACCAGCATGAAACCTCATATTACAAAACTGAAGCACGAAAATAAGTTCCGCTATTTAACTTCAAAGTCTAAAAAGAAAGAAAAAGGACAATATAGTTTTAAACAATGGATGTTTGCTCTCACGCTCTAATATGTCATGATTCCTCATAATGGCGGGAAGTCTGTTGATCAGATTTTTAGGATTGATAGTTTCCATATTCCACCTTCCTCCAAATAACTCTATAATACAGCAATTTATATTCCACAATCTAAAGCAAGCAGTTAAAGTGCTACATTGTTATTGACAAAATCAAAATCTAATCGTTGCCATTAGACTAATTTATGGATGAAATCTTGCCGGACCAACTGATTTTCGATTTTAATAGGGATGCAGTTAGGAAAAGGCTATTATTTGAAACTAGCTTAATCTTTCAACAAGCTGTGAATATTCATGATGAAAAAAAAAAGAAAAAAAAAAGGTAACCGAAACCGAAGTATGACACAAGATATACAATTATCATATGATTGTATGTTCTATATGCTTTCCGTCAATGATAAGTACAAAATCCAGGCGTTCTATTATTTTAGACAAAATACGAGAGCAATGTTGAGGGGTTATATTCCTAATCACCAGGACAATGTTCTCACGCAGTTGGTGCAGAGTTCGTGGTACGCGTGTGAAGCATTTTTCTTTAGGGTACAGCAAAGATCTCCAACAAAAGATGGCAGCGCTATCTCAGTATATGTCTAATGTATTTCTATCGTTGCACGAAATTTCAATGCTGCTCCTACAATTTCAAGCCTAGAGAGTTCAAACTGAGGGAAGGACGTTCAAGAGTTCTATCCGTGCCGATTTTCTACTTCTTTCTTGTTCATTGCTGGAAGAGCTTCATTGTTATAGGTTTGAATATCCATAACAACTTGAATTGGTTATGAACTTCCTTCCCTCAAAGTTTGAATTCTCTACGCTTGAATTTGTAAGAGCAGCATTGAAATTTCGTGCAACGATAAAACTGCATTAGACATATATGAAGATAGTGATGCCATCTTTTGTTGGAGATCTTTATTTTATATCAACCTTATCATCCCCACAGAAAAGTATCGTATATCATCAGGTCTGGACTTCTTGGAGGAATCGAAACAGCAGTACATCTGGATACAAAACGTTCTGGAAACAGTTTCTGTGTAAATGCTTTATTCTAGTGTTTCCCAACCTGGGGTCCGCGGACCCCCAGGGGTCCGCAATACTTTTTCATGTAATTATACAATTTCCTTTTATAAATAATTTTAAAACACGATAG
Source organism: Lepisma saccharinum (assembly GCA_022664845.1). Taxonomy (NCBI): domain Eukaryota; kingdom Metazoa; phylum Arthropoda; class Insecta; order Zygentoma; family Lepismatidae; genus Lepisma; species Lepisma saccharinum. Next base: position 3,636 of record JAGDQP010012224.1, read on the forward strand.
TATTTACTACGAAAGTCAAGTTAAAACCAAACTAAACAAACCAATACAATAAATAAAATGAACGAACAATAACATTTAGAAGCGACTAATATGGAGCGTACAGGGAAAGAAGGGGGATATGCATGAACGCATTTTAAAGTGCAACTATCCCGTTTACTTCCAATGTATTTCATATTCTTAAAATCGCTAGAACTGTGTTTTTTTTAACTTTTGGATCGAAACTGTCATTGGGTGAAGTGAATAAAAACGAGTAAATGTCTATTTTTAAGTAAATACTTGGGACTAAGTGAAGAAAAAGAGAGTATACTTTCCACCAGTTTAGTAACTTTTTACTTCGGCCCGTCACGATTTTGCCTTTAGCTGTTAAGTGTTAAAATCCACACCCATGCCCCTGCCGGGACTCGAACCCGGGACCGCTGAGTCGATAGCCTACCGCCGCAGACCGCTCGACCACCCGGCCGGCATAATTGATACAAGAAAATACTTTTGAGTAAAAGCAAACTTTTATTCACCTCATAGGCGAGAGGGTGCATATTCCCCATTTTTTTCCTCTACGTTTCATATGATCATTTATCCTCAAATTTAATTTTCACTAGAAACTTGAACTAAAAAGAAATAGAACAGCTAATATAGCCACTAACAGCTCCTGGATGTGGCCTTCTTCATTTTAGATACTGTCTTTCCCCAAAGATTTCTTGGTTTATAAACCCTGTGTAGGCCGTGCACCATAAATGAAACCAAGGAAATAGTCTGAATTTCTGGTAACTGTTTTTCGATATTTTTATCGGTTTTGTCGTGGAGTGGCGATTCATCCAAACTCTTTTGTTGAAGCTGGAGAGAAGTAAAAGGAAGGGAAGTGCACTTGACGACAGAAACATGAAGACCTTTAACCTCACCACCACCTGGAGTCCCCTTAATTATCGCCAGAACCTTCCTCTTCACTCCAAAATTTTCACTGCATTGTGTAACAAAATGGGAAGAGATCATGAACATTACGTTTTGAGGTACACTGGCGATCTCGTGGAAGAGTCCTGACTCGCATATTTGAGCTACGTGATAAGAAGAGACCTTTCGGGTTGATTCGAAATTGCAACCAAAACTAAAGCACTACTTAAGTGATTTTTCTTGGTTTTCGACAATTCCTTATTCGTCAGATATTTTCTCATTTCTGAATACATTAAATTCAAGGCTCCAGTGTCATTGTATTTTTAGTGAAAAAAATAGCTACTATTTGGGCCCCCGAATCGACAGTAAGGAATACGATTCCATTCCAACGCTGAACGAATTTCTGTCAGGAAGTGAAACAGAACTTTCGAATAGAAATCTGGGAGCATGAAGGAGATTTGCTTTATTTGGGTTCCCAGCTGAGAGCTTACCTTCCGGTCTCCTACGAGAAAAACAGTTGAACGAAAAACCCCTTTTCTAAACAATGAAAATTAGCTGTCACTAAATGAAGAAGACCAGCTTATTGAGTTGTCCTGCTATTTCTCCTTGAAGTTGTTGTTTCCTTGAAGTTGCGTTTGCTAGTAATGGTAAACTTTTGGTTTTATCCGCGGTCTTTGTATAGTGATATTTCGAGAAAGAGATTGTCACATCTGATCTCATTCGCGACTACTTGTGCGAGTCAACATTATCTGTACTTGTTTGTATGAAAAAATAAGTACTAAAAGAGACTTGATATCGAAACAGATCTGCGCTGAAAGGATCTGCTTTGAAGCCAGATATAAAAAAGTTGACGGACGCAAAACAATGTCAGCCATCACACTGAAGAATAGTAGGCAAACAAACTCAATATTTTTTTATTATTATTGCTATTAATTCGCGAATAGCAGTATTGCTGGTAAAATGTACTCAATTGTACGTCTTTTTTAAAGCTATAGATTTATTGATACTTTATATGTAATGTTTTCTTTGGTTGGAGGAGCAGGGGTCCGCAAAGAAACTAGTAATAAATCAAGGGGTCCGCAGCCTGCAAAAGGTTGGGAAACATTGCTTTATTCCCTTGGCCTATGTCCGGGTTGGCTCTATCTTGCTGTGAAACTTGCTTATTAAAATCTAGATCATTAAGATCAGAAAACGTTTGTGCATGTAAACATTGAAAATATATAAATATACAAGAGAATATGCAAACTAATGTAAAACACAACGTCATTTCATCTCATCTCATTTGGTGGTTTTGGTTACCTTTTATTGCTCCACCCTAACATGATACAGATGTGACTAACGTTAGGATTGAATGTCTATAGCAATTTAGTCTAGCTTTCCTTGTTTATATTATAGTTCAATGGAACTTACAAAGGAGGGTCACGATATATTTGAGTTTCGACGGAGTTAAAAATGTGCAAATTGAGTATTAATAATATCCGTGCGTGCTTTGATAGTATGCTGACCGAAGTGCGTACGAATATTATATTCCCAATTTACAAATGAATAATCCGTTCAAACTCAAATATCAAAATTGACATTTCTATCATATGTTCTTATATAACTGTAAAACATGTGAAGAAATAGATGTTTATAGTTTGTCCCACCAGAAATATCTGGCCTCCAATACGCATAGAATACGAATTTTTGGATTTTCAAACATTCATAAAAAATTAAGAAACCACATATCAGCCTTCATGTTTTGTATACATTCAATAGAATTTGATGTTTAATAGTGTACAAAAGATCAACGCTTATATTCAATCCGCTCCGTACGAAAAAGTCCCCTAAAACAGGATTTTTTTTCTGTTATGACTATCACATTTGGACATTACTTTGATCACTTCAGTTAGGTTTTAGGCTTATCATGCAGAGAACTAAAATTATCATGGCTTCTGTTTGAATGTCCTATGATAAACCAGTACGGAGATATTATATTTAAAAAAGGAACTACTGCAAAAATAACGGCCATGAATTATTAGATTGGGAAATAAATAAAAGAATACCGATTTTGAACTATTTTAATATAAGGAATCAACATGCACGGCAGTGCATGAGTTAAGTTCTTCACGTCAGAAAACGTCAGCACTGCCAGAAGCATGTTATACAGGAACAAGAGTTTATGGCAAAATCGACGATTTGGGGGCCCCGTAAGAAAAAAGATGTTAAAGATAGGAATATGAGCTTTTGCCGTTAAGAAGATATGGTAAATATGTGCAGATGTACAAAATTTCATATTCGTATCTCAAACTATGTTCTTGTTGTGGACCCCTGAAATTGCACATTTTAGGCTAACTGACACTCACTCACTCACTCACTGACTGACTCACTCATCATATTGTTTAGGGTGTTTGGAGTAAGCTAGAAACATGAAATTTGGTATAAAGGTAGAGCATGATAAGTAGATAAAGGAAAAATTCCGACATTTTGAAAAGGTCGCCATATTGGATTCAAAATGGCCGCCAAACCTAAAATTTCACAGAATACACAGCCTAAACGACTAAAGATAGAACAGTGAAACTTGGTATGAAACTACATCATTGATAGCAAATTAAGAAAACTTTTTAAAAATTTGAAAAAGTCGCAATTTTGAATTCAAAATGGCCGCCAACCCTAAAATTTTAAAGAATACACAGCCTAAACGGCTGCCGCTAGAATAATGAAATTTAGTTTGACAGTACAAGATTATTAGTAGATTATGAAAATATTACAAAATATCTCTAAAGACGCCATCTTGGATCCAAAATGGCGGTCGTCATAAATCCATTTTCCAACTGCTTGAGCCAGAGATACGAAATTTGGCATAATGATGTATTATCAAGAGTAGTTTAGGAAAACATAACAACGTTTCAAAAAATTTCACCATCTTTGATTCAAGATGGCAGCTGAAATACCATTTTTCACATAGTTCGAGATAGAGAAATGAAATTTCGTATGACAGTGTATCATCACGAGTATGTCACGAAAATATAAGAAAACATTAAAAATGTGTCCATCTTTTATCCAAAATGCCCGCCTAAGCCCCACTTTATAACGACTGAAGCTAGAGAAACGAAATTTGGTATGAAGGTGTACCATTACGAGTAGGTTAGAATAAATTCGGCTCGTCTCCCCTACTAGGGTACAGTTCCCAGCTGGAGCCTGATTGCGATAAAGGGGTGCGCCCCAGCGAGGCCATCTTGGAATTCTGGGGGCAGCGCCCCAATGAGGCGAAGCGAGTATATACATTACACAAGTGTAAAAAGCTGCGAAATACGAGCAAAAGCACCAGGGGTGCGAACTGTCCAGTCAACTCCTTCAACCTTAAAAAGTGGTGAAATGGAATATGGATGAGCCTAGTTCCTCGCGCCAACTTCCAATACTTCTGCGTGTCCCACCAAGTTTTACTCGTCACAAACGTTAGCACTGCCAGGAGCATGTTATACAGGCAGAATGTGGAAGTTTCCCCATTCGGACGCAGCGCTCTGGAGTATGAGGGAATATCTGCATCATGTGGCGCAGTGCACTGCAGATTCTGGTTGTGATAAAAAGACGCAGTTCCTCCAAACTCCTCAAGTTCGATTCGCGGCCTGCCGTGGGATTCTTGGCGCAGCGACGCGAGCGAATCGAGGGGAGTATCAACACGTACGGCAGTGCATGCAGCCGAGTTCCGCGTGTCACAAAACGTCAGTATGCTATACAGGAACAAGAGTTTATTGCGAAATCAGCGATTTTGAGGTTCTGTAAGAAAAAAGATGTTAAAAATTGAAATATGAAATTTCGAAGTATGACGGTATATCATCACTAGTAGATTACAAAATATCTGCAAAGACATCATTTTGAATCCAAAATGGCTGACTTCATAATCCATTTTCCAGAACGTTTGAACTAGGGATACGAAATTTGGCATAAAGGTGTATTAACAAGAGTAGTTTAGGAATAATTTACATTTTTGAAAAAGTTGTTAACTTGGATCAAAATGGCCGCACAAAAACTTTTTCCACACAATTCGAGCTATAGAAACGAAATTTGGTATGAAGGTGTACCATCACAAGTAGGTAACGGTAATGTAAGAAAACTTTTTAAAAATCGCTTTCTTTAATTCAACATAGCCGCCCAAATACCATTTTCCAAACCACTGAAGCTAGAGAAACGAAATTTGGTATGAAGGTGTACCATCATGAAAATGTTTCAATAAATGGATCAAACCACCGCTATGAGCGTGCAGCCCCCGAGGTGATATGGGAAAAGGTCTGCACAGCATGGGGCGCTGTCCCCAGAAAGTCTGATCACAATAAAGGGGGCGTAGCCCTAAAAATTTGAAGTTGGGGGGCGCACACGGAATTCTGGGGCAGCACACCCAGCATGGCGAACCCAGTATATACATGTATATACACGAATAAAAAGCTGTGAAATCCGAGCAAAACACCAGATGATGTTCGAGCCTTAGGGTTGGTGGTGGTGGATCTTAGGGCCGCCAGCAGGAAGCAAATTTGCTGTATCATCACAAGTAGGTTACAATAAATATGGCAAAGCTTCCCTATGTTTCAATAAATATCTCATTCCCACGGGTGGTGGGTATGGGAAAAAATCTGCAACGTGGAAGCACAGTGTCCTGGAGAGTGGTTACGATAAAGGGGCGTAAGTACCCCAAAACTCGAAGTTGGGGCGCAGCCAGCTACGGGGGCGAGGACCTAAACAAGGCCGAGCGAGCGAGTATATATATTATACACGTACAAAAAGCTGTGAAATCCGAACAAAAACACCAGAGGTGCAAAAAGTGGAGCCAAGTTCTTTAGCCCTAAAAAGGTGTGAAATGGGAGACGGATGAGCCAAGTTCCTTGGTGACAGCATGTAACATGAACAAAGGAAGTTGGTGCGAGGAGGTAAGGTTCATGATCCTCAAGCTATAAGGGTGGTGGGGATCATAAAACCCACTACGTCCACCGCCACCAACCCTAAGGCTGTTGCCAGCTGGCGCCAAGTTTCTTTGTTCCTGTTACATGCTGTCACCAAGGAACTTGGCTCATCCGTCTCCCATTTCACACCTTTTTAGGGCTAAAGAACTTGGCTCCACTTTTTGCACCTCTGGTATTTTTGTTCGGATATAAGTATAATTATTATTATTATTATTTGAAAGAGGTCGATCGATTACCCAAACTGAACGATTTCAGATGGACTGATCTGTAGTCTGTATAACATCGCGAAAACCTCTGTCTTATCTGTGGTTTACAACACTGTGGTGTGTGCTTTAAGTGTGTTGTTTATCATCACTAGACGATGTCAAATATCCAATAACACCAAGAGCTACCATTTGATAATTTAAAACTATGCCTAGTTGGCAATACTGACAAATCGGTGACATCGTGTTTTCACTCCTGATGTCCACCATGTTGCTAGAAATAAATTTCCGGAAAAGGAAGTTTCATTCAATGACTCGTTTCTGACTTATTGAGAATTATATATTTCCTCTCATTACTAGGCGTCGATTTTGGACTCAAAGTTGGAAACACTTTATCTCCAAAACTAAGCGAAATTTCACCCATGTTCAAAATAACTTTTTTACTTGTTTTGATGTCAGAAATCACCTCCCGAACGTTCCGTCCTTTATTCTGAATTTCTGTGGATATATCCTTTATTTAACTTCTGTGAATTTCGAGGTTTCTCCCCCTAGCTCCTCACCCCCCTTGTCCACCGCACCTTAAATTTCAGTATTCTCCATATCTCACCATCCTGTTTCAGATGCACTATGTTTGATTAGGATCTCAGTGACAACTATCGTAACCCTCTCTTGTTAAAAAGGAAAAGTAATCGAGGTGAACTTAATAGTTATGATTTTATACAACCTGTCGATGTTTCGAATCGAAATGAAGAATAATTATATGTTTTTTGGACGATATTACAATGTTTAACAAAGAATATAAGATGTGTAATAAGAATTTAAGTGTAGTATCTAAATGTCGAAAATTGTGGACAACTTTTGAAATTACCGCTTATGACTATTTTTTCATGTCTACTACTATTTTGAAATAAGAATCATGTCCTTCAGAAATAATACATGATCTACTTTTGTGAAGTCCCATATCGCTCTTTCTGTGTATGGTTATATTTTTAGAACTTCGAGAAGTTAGATATACTGTAGATCCTAAACAGACTGTAACAAATCTAACATGCTAATGTGCAACTAAGAGCATGAATCTTACTTGTGTTAACCCACACGCTACTGAATTATAAGTAGAAAATGTACCGCTAATTACATCCTGTCAATTTAACAGTTTTAATTTACATTTTATATTCTGTGATAGCGAAGCTATAGGAAAAGGGATTTTAGAATACTGCTCAGTTCGTTCGTCCGTCCATGTGTAGTAATGAAATCTCAGGGACCACAAAGTGTAGACCTGATATGTTGTTGCATAGGTATTTGCTAGACTAGCTCAGAACCGCAGGAACCGTCTTGATTTATGCAGTTGTTCATCGCTGCCAACTTATTTTATAAAATTTCAATTGTTTCAATTATTTCATTTCGTTACACCTATTTGCACCAACACTGGCATAAAAATTATTGAATAAAATAGGGAAAATCTTAGGGTTTCACTGTTCCAAAGCACCCCAGTTATCAGCGTTACCAACCCATTTTCTATAAAATTCATTTTTCAAATTGGTTCTATTATGTTAGACGTAGCAGCAACAAACTTGCCATAAATATTATTCGACACAACAGAAAAATACTCTTTGTGTTCCCTGTCCCCAAACATCCCGTTCTCAGTGTTGCCAAGTCGTGTTAAAAATATATAGAACGAACCACAAGGTGTAGAGACGCGTGGTTGCGGTATTCGTACCTGTGTCATATGTCAGTACCTATATTAGGACCTGCCTTTAGGTACCTTATACCAACCTGTAAACACATATGGGGACTTGCCAATTCAATTCACAACACAAACTAAATGGACGAGAAAAGTATAATTAAAGACAAAAATCGGCCGTTTTTAGGGCCAAAACTTTGTACATTAGATACCAAATGAACCGGAAATTTACAATGAAACCCTATTACGGAAGTAATAATTGCCTGATCTGAACAAGGAAATCAGGAAACCGGAAATGTCCAGAATACAGGAAAACTTCCCTAAGTGGGAGACCAACCAAACAAGAGAGGAAATGGAAAGAGATGTAAACAACAGAAGATAGCTGGCTGACCACTAACATAAATTGTCACTGCATAAGACATCATAAAATACCAAAATAATAAGAAGTCACTATAACCAGACGGCTGAAATCGTGATCCATACCGAAAAGAAGAAAGGATAGTATCTCATAAAAAAATAAAAGCTCACACTTTGAGAAGCGTTCATACACGCATGGGTTCCTGGCCAAACATATGAACACGAAAAGTCTCACAGGACAAAATAGTAAAGTTAACCGTGAATACCGGTAACCCGCTAGATCAATACCATCATCACAGAACGCTGGTACACTGTTAGAACTACAAAAATAAGAGGGAAAAGCTCCCTTATTACGTATACCAAGAAAGATAATCCTGAAGGCTGGAGTGAACAGGAAGGAATTGGCTCCGGGTCTCATATTATAATGAAACAAAAGGGCCTAAAATGACAAGAAAGAACCAACCTAATCGGTATATGCTATCTATATGGGTTCTCCGGCTAGAAGGGTAAAGAGAGAGGGTGCATATTTTTACTGTAACGCCATAGATCCATTGATAATTGTCCAAAGTTGTTCATTTTTACTCACAATTGTTGTGAGTGAACAACAGACGGTATTACGAAGTTTCACTTGGATAGGCATAGTTGAAGCGAGGAAAAGTCAGGGAGACATTTCCCTCATTAACAAAATATAAAAGGCCATCCCCAAGGTAAAGTTTGCTTACCGGATTTTTTCTTATTGTATGGCACCAAACTTTCTGATTGTTACATATGTCTGGCGGGAACACCTAAAATATAGCCTGTAATTTTCTCATAGGCGTAGGTGTAAGTAAGTGTAGGTGTAACAAATGTAAGTGTTGCGAAATGCCTATGAATTATGAAAAATCTGATTTTACGTAAATTTTCAGGTTGTTTCTTCTTCTGCTAAACATGGAGCACAATGTGAACAAATGATACACCGTTTGAATCTCTGTTTCATGAGCATTCCAACAAGGTATCATTTCTGACTGTCGGATGATTAGGGAGGCCACCAGCGTCTCCAATATGAAAACTTTCACGTATATAAAATTTCCCCCGTCCAAAACAATTTTCCCGCCAAAAACTATGAAAGCTACCAAATTTGATTTCTGGTTCCTATTTTCTTAATTCGGACAGAAATGGAATAAAATTACACCCTACACGTATTTACCGGGTGAAGGTGATGATGATAATCTAATGATAACCTAATAGGCAATTTGTATAATTTGTCAAAAAAGATCATGTCGATTTCGCATTTTCCTTTCTAAGTGTGACTATTAATACTTAACAAAACAGACAGTCAATGAAATCTGAAAGTACAAAATAATACTGCCGTATTAGGCTTGTATAGCGAATATTGGTACTGTACTTAGCCAATTAAATAGTATCCTTTCTAAGCAAAAGTGCATTTCTTTTAAATAATTTGACCATCAATTTTCAAATAATGTGCAACAATGTTGTAACAATGACACTACGTTCGAAATTTCCAGCCAGACTGCTTATAATTTGCACCTCCCGTAATTATGTGGTTCCATCTCGTAGGTGCACACTGAGTGTAACATGGAAGAACATCAAGAGTTTCTTCTTTTTCAACGTATTTCGAATCTTGACTGACGTACTACTGCGTGCAGCAAGCTCAGAATGTGTTCCTGCACCACATGGTGTCATCATCATCATTATATTCAGCCGTTTTCTATGCTCTGCTGGATGAAGGCCTCCCCTTTCCTTTCCAAGTATCACGGTCTGCTGCTATCCTCATATATGTAGTTCCTGAAAAACGCTTGATTTCATCTAGAATATAGACGTCGTCTCGATCGTTTCTTTTCTCTAGAAATTCAGTATAGTACATTTGTCGTCCATCTTACATCTGTTTGTCTAGCTATGTGACCGGCTCATCTCCACTTCATCTTTTTCCCAATTTCGATTATATCTTCTACATTCTTTCGTGCGCGAATCCATTCATTTGTCTTCCTGTCCCTCCTAGTTATCCCTAGCATGTATCTCTCGATTGTTCTTTGTGTGACTCTTAATCTTTGAGTCGTTTAGGCATTCAATGTCCAAGTTTCACAATCGTACATCATTACAGGTAAGACACATTGATTATAAACTTTACGCTTCAGACACATTGGTAGTTTGCTTTTGAAAATAAAGTTTAGTCTTCTAAACGAACTCCACGCTATTTTACATCTATTTATTTCATCAGTCAACTTGGCATTCTAAGTTTTGAGATGGCCCAGGTAAACATACTCATCAACTAAGCCTATTGTCTCTCTGCTAATCTTTATTTATTTCTTTGCCGCATGTTGATTGTACATTACTTTTGATTTACTTAAATTCATTTCGAGTCCTATTTTCGAACTCTCATTACACAATACACAGCTCTGCCATTCTGGTTTGTAGTTCTTCTGTACTTGAAGCAAACAGGACTATATCATCAGCAAATCGTAGGCGGTGAACATATTCGTCATTGATCTTTATTCCAGCTTCATCTCAGTTTAAATTTTGGAACACTCTCTCTAGGACAGCTGAAAACAGTCTTGGAGAAATTGAATCTCCTTGCCTTACCCCTTTTCCAAATTTAAAATTTTCACCTTCTTGATGTAGTCTAATGACAAATGTAGTAGTCGAGTAAATGTTTCGCAGTAACTTGATGTATGCACTATGCACTTTCGATGCCTTTATGTTCAAGTGATTTAAGTACTGCTGAGATGGAGACAAAATCAAAAACTTTTTCAAAATGTATGAATCCTAGACATAGTGGAAGTTCGTATTCATTAGTCCTTTCCATAACTTCATTCAACGTTTATATGTGGTCCATAGTGCTAAATCCACGACGAAATCAGGCTTATTCCCTTCCCTGGTTAAAATCTATGTCTAGTCCAATACGATTCAAAACTTTGGAGAAAATTTTATATGGAACTGATAGTAGACTAATTGGTCTGTAGTTTTCGACGCTTTCTTTATCCCCTTTCTTGTACACTTTGCATAAAAAATTGCGACAGCGAAAGCAGTGCAGCTAGGCAACCCAAGTGGCACCTTCTTATCACATAATCGTGTCTGATACAGAAACACCCTCTTTCTCCTTCCTTCGTCTCGCCCATACTAAAATCAGCAAACATTATGAGTGCTTTTTTTTTAATATGCATGTATTAGTATCGATAAAATGAAAGAATAAAAGACATACGAATCAATATTCATAAATTGATGGAGGGAGAAAGTGAAACATACAATGAAACATTGAAACCGATGGATATATGTTAGACAGAGGAACAGAAATTAGAGAGAAAGAGAGAGAAGAAGAAGAAGTACAGATAAAAATATGGAATTTAAACGTAGTAAAAAGATTAAGTTCAGTTCTCACAGTATAAAGTTCAGTTCCCACAAATCTAACAGCAAGATAGAAGGGAATTTAGGATTTTTTGTTGTTGTTTTTTTTCAGAGCTATTCGAATATATAAAGGGTGCTTGAAAAATCCATTAAGTCAATTTCAAAATGGAGACCAAACTTGGTGGTCGAATTAGATACTCATGATTTTCAGTGAAACTTCAAAGTTTTGTGACACATCTAGGATAATGTCAAAAGTGTAACACACATGCTTTGTTTGCGCGGGGTTCGTTTGCAAATTCGTTGGGCCTTATTAAACATACTGGTTCGGAATACTATGTAATCGGGGATTCTGCCAGGATTTTTCGTTTGGGGGTGTAAAGTCAAAATTGGGAGGGTGGAGTTAGAGTTTTGCACGGTTTCTATCAACGTTTGTCCGGAAAAAAGTTAGAGTTGGGGTAGTCTCGAGGATTTGGGGCTGACATCCCACAGGGGCCGAGGTCTGGCGGAATCACTATTGTAACGAACTCAGTAGATACCGTAGGCCATACCTTCCATTCCAGACTACTAATGCAAATTGAACATAAAAAGAAAATGTATGAATGATAATTTTTCTGCTTAATTTCTATCAGAAAGAGCCAAAATTAAAATACCAAACTGTATCAAAATGAAAAGTTTCAAATCTTCAAAAGTTGTAAGCATAGTAAACCTTACATATTCCACATTGCAAACGTGAAAAGAAGAAACACATATAATAGTATGTTGATAAATTATAGGATGGAAACGAATTTGGTACCAAACTAATATAAAAATAATTCTTCTCTTGAAATAGCCAAGAGAAGGGAACATTTTCCACTCATATCTTAAAATGTATCTGTTCTCGACATGCCACTCTATATTCCACCTATTGCGAATGAACTAGTGTTTATAACAATTCGCACAGATGGAATGAATACTCAGAGCTGAAACGGGTCACCGTCTGTCGAGGGATGCTGGTCAAGTCTTGTACTGTGTCGTCGGGTGTAAGATTCGAACCCATTCGGACCCGCTGATTCGATTTAGATCTGACAACCCGGAGATTTTAATTATTTCATTGCATTTGAACAGTGTTTGTTTCAGGGGTGACCAGGATTAAAGTTGTTACCTCGAGAACACGAAAAATATGACGACAAAATTCCCAGTTAAATAGATTATCCAAACTGGGTCACTTATGTTTGGGTCAGGCCCTATCACCGGGTCATCGAAAGTGGCCCGGATTTAGCTGTGGAACACGCACAGAGACAGTGTGTGTTAAGTGAAAGAAAAATAAAAGATAAATATATAGAGAGAAGAAGAGAAAGACGGAGCAAAGATACGATAACAATACATCAAGAAAGAGAGAAAGACCAATGATAAACATGAAAACTACATTATGCTAAACAGCACACATACTGTTCACTCGGATTCTGACCAGTGATGCTTCGTAACTTCTCCACAACGGAGATGAATCTCTGTTTGAATACTTCAGTGTATGCGAAAAAGAAACTGGCTGATGGGGAATCGAACCCACGTTTTACAAATTATAAATCCAGCACGATACCGATATTCCACGGTGACTCTATCCAAAACGTGCTTAACAAATGCTATAGTGTTTCTTTCTAAGAATAATAACATGAAAAGAAGATACTTCTGATCAATGATGTATTCTTGACTGTCCTTGTAACTCCCTGATTCTTGATTTGGACTTTTCCAACCAACATTCGTAAATCGTCTTCCTCTCTATAGCAACTCAAGTGCTTCATTCCACAGTCGGAAATATTCTCCGTTTTTGTAGGTAAATCATGATTAGGTTATTCAGGATCGCTTTTTAAAAAATCTTTAGCTTGAACAGGATTTGAACCTATGTTGGCTTGCTTTCGTACAGAAATGTCCAGTGCGTTTCCGTTACTCCATCTTCCCATCGATAGACAGCAGCAGTGAAAATCGAACCTACAATCATAAGATTTCCTTCTCCAGCAAATGTCTCAGGATTGAATTCGATTCGTCATCATATGTCTATATTACGCGAAAGTGTAGCTTTTTGTAAATTTTCGGATCGGACTTACTGACTGAAGTCGCCTAGCATCAAAATTATCTCCACATTTTCAACTTCTGTGGAATAAGAAAAGAAAACAACTACATGAACTCGCAATAATGTTAGCTACTTAGCGGTATAGAACTTGCCTACATTGAATACTATCCATCGCATTCCTCATGGCTGAAGTCTTTCAGGCTCTTGGTTATTGTACTTTTGATGCTGATGAGTATAGGACCGAACACCATATTTTACAACATTTTTTTTACTTTTTTCCAGCAAAGTCGGAACGTTAAATTTTCGTTCTCTACTAATTGAAAATGGCGTTTACATTCAAAATAAGACAAATTGTGGTTAAATTTATTTGCAAATGTTTATATAATGAAGAAGAGAATAAAGTCAGTACGCAAAGACAAATACTATTTTTAAAAATTATCAATAATAATTGCTACGAACGACTAAACAACAGCTTAGCTTCTAATGATGGGACATATATTTTTGGCTAAACTCTGTTCCGAACCACTCTTTTCAATAGTTCCCCACGAACTTGAACCCATGTTTACGCGCACCAAGAAGTAAGAAACATTTTGTGTAACGCTATACACAAGCTTATTCGGCAAAACCATGTATAGTATAGCTCCCGACCTTTATGTATACGTTGGATCATGGTTTCTCAACCTTTGGGTCACGACTTCCAAGGTGATCGCGAGACGAATTGTAAAAATAAATTTAATTAGGGTTTTGTAAACTAAAACAAATAAATTTTAGATAAGGTATTTTATTTTACTTGCTTTCATAATTACTAAAGGTAATGTAATTAGTTGAATATTTTTCTTTAATATAGTTAGGATATTTATTATCAAATACAGCAAATCAACTGTCATGTTTTCAAATGGAAAGCAAATATTACAGAAAATAAAAACGACATAAATATTTAAAACATTATGAACGATTGCACAAATTTACTAGGTAAGCGCAAATTTTGATTTAACCAGTTTCAAAATATCCTGTTCAATTTTTGTGATACCTTTTAAGTCAAAAGTTAGGTACCCATCCTTCCATGCCTGTCGCTCTGCGGTGCACTCAGCCTCCTATCAAACTGAGTACCAGTGTGTCCTTTGGAAGGTAAAGGCGGTCGAGCGTGGGACTGACCACTCCGCCTTAATTCGTACGGTTGGTAGAGAATATGTGGAGCGCTACCTCCACATCCTCCATGGATCGTTCACGGCCCGTGTGTATCGCACAGGGAATAGCTTTACATTTACTTTTATTAATTCGTGTAACTGAGAAACTGACCGGTAAAAGCGGTAAATTTGCTACATTTGCTCACAAAACTCACTTTCGACACTGAAAATAATGTTGCAAAACATAATTTTATCAATCTTTTGATGGTCCAAATTGAAAAGTGAAGTAGATTGAGATCGAGAGATGCTACAATATTTTATAAACAGAAATCGGTGTCTGACTTAATTTCTTGGTACTAAATTAATAAAATTAGACAAGGACAAGGAAACAACTTCTTCCCTACCCCTCAGCATAGTAGACGCGATACAACTTGTTTCCTCCTTAGCAGTACAACTGCGATACATCAAGAAACTACGTGTCGATTCATTATCCATTTCAAAAAAATTCTATTGATTCTTTGTTTAAAGAAAAATATGACACCATACCTGAACTGTGTATTAAAAATAAAACTAAAACTTATTTTTCTATTTCATAAAGTGAAACTTTCTTCAGTAACTATTTTATTAAAAACTTTGAATTGTGAATTCTCTTTTTTAAGTTAGAATTCTATCTTCATATTAAGGTTTTAGAAAATTTAACAGTTAAAAAAAATAATCAAAGTTTTAAAGAATATATTATTATTATATTTGAGTTATAACAAAAAATTTAAAATAAGATAAGTATTTTTTTACTTAAAATTTAAAACAATGATTCTTAACTTAAGATTTTATTTCTTTTTATTGTAGGATAGTCATGGAAATTAAGAAACTTCCAGTTGTTAATGCCATAGAAGAAGATGAGCAGTCCATTGTTAATCATGAAAAAATAGATACATTTATTTTATCAGTTTTCCCTACTAGTATTACTCCTTCTATTGATACCGGTCATGTAAATATGGAAGATTCATCAAATGAAGGAAATGAAGATATAGTATTTAATGAAGTTCTTAGTGTTTTTTCTTCAAATGAAAGCTGTAGTTGTTAGAAAGGTGCTTGGATTTTTTTCATTTAATGAGGATACAGCAAACAATTTAGAGTGGTGTTATTGTTCCCCTACTTGTGTGGATGGCGATTGTATTTATAAGGCTATTAAGGAATTGTATCCTGTAAACCTATAGGAGGCATTATTATGTGAAGGATGTTTCTTCAAATTTCGTTATAAAGAACTCCATAGTTGTAAAATGCGTGAGGAATCAGTTGTACGTAGTCGCGCAGTGAATAGTATTTTAATGGAAGAACGAGTACAAGAAATATACGATCCATACAGCGTACACTATCAGAATTCAGATACAGAGGTAAAGAGGATATTCTTCGAAGGATTAAATTATACGCTACAAATTGAACTGAAAGAAATCACAAAACAGGCATTAGAAAAAGATTTTTATTCACTTGTGAAATAAAACTATTCAACTATGTCTTTTAGAGAAGATGATAAATGAATTAGGTAAACGTAAAAGAATTTAAAATCTTTACTTTATCCAAGACATCAAGGACTTGTCACTGAATATAAGAAAAAATAAAATATTGTGTATATTTCTCTCTTTTTATTTAATTTAAATAAATATATAGATAACATATTTTCCATTTTGTTTTTAGTAAGTTACTGATTAGTAAATTCTCCGTCCCGAGTTTAAAATAGAACCCTTTTTAATTCTCTTTATTATTATTATCTTACAAATGTGAACGTAAGTATGATGAATGACTGTGAAACTACTATTATTTCTAGGTTTTAACTATATACATCTAAGAATATTTAACTATACGTTTTCTAAAATTACAACTAAGTATTAAAATTATTTTAACAAAGTTTTTGTTATATACTAAGTTGTTCTTAAAACTTCAAAATAAAGTTTTACTTTGTGAAATTAACATTTCAGGTTTAATAAATAGTAAATAATTATAGTTAATCAAAATTAATATTTCACTTATTTTCTTTCAATAACTTAATTTTTTTACTCGTAACAAAGTTTTAATATTCACGAACTATTCTTTTCTTTAAAGCTTTAAAACAAAGTTAGTTTTTGAAAATATAATTTTCAAGTTTAATAAATAGTAGATCATTTTTACTTAACCAACTTTTTATTTCGTTTTTCCTTTCTGTAATTTTTTGTTTTCGGTTAACAGTTTTCTTTTTAAGTTTCAAATAACAAAATTTTACTTTTCTAAAAATTAATTTTGCAACTTGTCTTATCCATTATACTTAAACAAAAGCTACTATAGCTTATTTTCTTTCACCATTCAAATTTTAACAAAGTTAATTATTTTACAGTTAAAGTTTATGAAACTAATTTTATTTGAGAAAATTTTATGTAAGTTAATAATTAGAAAATATTTTAGTCAAACAAGAGGTGAATAAAAAGTATAATGTATTTTACAAAATACTATTTTAGTTAAACGAAAAATTAAAGTATGTGAAAAGAAATATTTGAAGAAATTTGTAAGTAAGTAATTAATTAGAAAATAATTTACTTAAACAAAAGTTAAATAAAAAGCATGATATATTATACAAAATAATATTTTAGTTAAACTAAAATTAAAATTGAAGAAAATAATTTTATTTCAAGAAATGTTTGAGTTGAAACAAAAGTTTAATAAAAAGTATAATGTATTTTAGAAAATAATATTTTAGTTGAACAAAAAAAGATTTTTAAATTATTTTTATCTCAAGCAAATTATTTACTTCAGCGAAAATAGAAAAGTTGTCTTAAATTATTTTTTCTTCTAGAAGTTATTTATTAAAGTCATTTTTACTTACGTTTCCTTTAGAATAGGAATATTTCATTTCTACTATTTTTTTTAAAAATTAATGTATCATTCAAATTTTCCTGAAAAGAAAAGTATTCACATATTTTATTTATAAATATTTTTTCTTAAACTATTGTCATTTCATGGGTAAATTAAAAATCAGGTTTTATATAATTTTTACAAATTTATTTCGTAGTCGTAAAAGTATTAGTATAATCTGCTGTATACAATAACAAGATTACAATAACAAGATTACTATCGTCTGATAGTAATGCAAAGGAACCATTTTTACATACTCCATGAACTCTGCACGTTTTTCATCAAACTGTGGACAGTAGAGAATTTACCCGCAACCTTTCGGGGCGGGCGTAAGCCATAGTGCTGTTACCGCTCATAAAATTAATTTTATCTTTGTCTTTTCCCCGTAACCCTTCACTTTCACTTCCTTGATCATATCTTGTTCAAGCTGTTTTGTACTCTTTTGACCCCGTATGTATTTCTGATTTCTCCTTTTCGTAGTAACATATCAACTACTTATTAATGACCGTATTACAGCGAGTAGCTCCCGAAAGCATTATTTACATTTGTCAGCAAAAGCACCAAATCGTGAGCAGGAAAGTGATTTACTTATTCAATTTCTTTGTTGTAAACCAAAAGTGAGGGATAAAATTTTTCTTCGTTTGCAGGGTCTCGACACGACACAAACACCATCAAACATCCTGTGTTTCCTATGAAAACCTTTGTGTATGTTTTATGATAATTTGGGATCCGGCTGACATAACTATGAACTTCCTTTCTTGGTGTAACCTTACTTCGCGGAACATGTTGCTCTTGCAGTTGTATATCATGTCCTTGCTTATTTTCTATATTATTTGCTAGAAACTCATCGACGTGTGTCGTACTTCGTACTTAGTGTTTTCAAACACTTTGATTTCTGGTTGTATTTTTGCTTTCGCCTCATGTAATTTGATATTAGAATGCTTTCAGGAAACGATGTTACCCTGAAAAAAATCACTTTTATTTGCAAAAATATTTGCCTGTTTATATATTTCCTCACGCAACATTATGTTTATCGCTGTATTTAACGTAATATTGGGCTGCGATATCAACGCGAATTGAAGGTTGATATCATTGATGCCTATAACACATCGATTCAATATGCACTTATCTGTATTTGTTCCAAAATCACAAAAACTAACTCTTCCCTTTACCATAGCTATAAATCTTAGAATATCTTCTAGACCTGCAACTGTGCCCATAACATCTTTATCCGCTCACGCTAGTTCTTTTTTTATCTCATAGTCACCATCAAAGGCTACAAATATACAGTTAAACCAATTCTATTTATTCGGATTTCATATCTGTCATTTAGACATGCTCATCTAATCCATAGTTTAATTACACACCAACAACAATGTCAACTGTTTGTCACTAGAACTATGTCCTACACATTTGAATCTAACAATCTCCACAATACCTACAACATGACACCCTTCCTACATGAGATAAATTGACCTTGATCCAAGATGGCGGTCATGTTCCGGAAGTATTCCAAAGTAGCGCCATGAACCATTATTTTAATGGCGTACTCAAACATTTCATTTTCCTCTCCGTTTCCAAATAAAATGAAACCCTGAAACTTTTGACTCACCTTGTATTAAATGATGATTATACAACTATCAGTCTTGGTTCTGAAGGAACTGTTACAAGATGCAGAGATATTTCTCGGTATACGGTTAATTTTCCAGGTTTTAGTGCTTTGAAGCTTTCAGACAACACATTTCACGCCTTCTGACAGTTTCAGAATTTGATAGAAATGTCTCTTCAGTCCATTTTCTTCTCTGCGGTACCTGAAAGGAAATATTGAAACGACCTATGTAAATTCCGCATAATGTTGGATATTAGCTATTTAAGACTTATTTATCCGATACTAGGACTGTCCCTATCTCGCAGTAAATGTGTATCTAGCAGATAATCTCTACCTAAAACAAATAAGTATACTGTATTAAACGGTAGAATGTTAGATAATAAAACTTTGCTCTACAAAAGGTTGATCCGTCTATATGTGTCCTATTTTGACGTCTCACCTTCCTTATGAAAAACCTCGGGACCACAATCGGTTGCCTTCGATGTTAGCACCATGTCTCCTGGCAATAGCCCTGCACCCGTAACTTCCATTGTAGGAGGCTCCGTTGAAGTACAGGAAGGGGAATCTTGAGCCACTCCTCCTGGCAGGCTTTCCAGAGGTCACGGGCTCTTTCCAATAGGCCAAACCCGCAAAAAAACATGGGATTCGCATCAGGTGACTTCACTGGTATGTCCTGGAAGGGAATAGCCTGAATTCCGGTGTCTGTCGCCATCTGTTGCAGAAATCGATGAGTAGAACACGACGTATGTGATGAGGCCTTATCCATATGCACACGGACTTGATTTACTGCATTTCCATACAAACGGGACATATTTTCTGTACAAATTGGTGTGAGAATATGTTGCTGATAAAATGCGGAGTTGATCTTCCAGTTGTTAGGCACTCGGCGAATCGTTAATTTGCCTTTATATCAATATCCCGCGACAACCATAAAACCCTTCAAGAAACTTGATTTGTACTTGCGGATGAAGTCAGGACAGTTTTTGCATCGCTGGAGGTGTACGTTACAGCTCGAATTTTGCCACAACCGGCTAGATAAATCCATGCTTCATCATGTGTGGCTACAAACTTCCACTTGTTCCTTGATAGATTGCATTCATAGAGGCGCCTGCAGCGGGTT
The DNA here is from genome assembly GCA_022664845.1 of Lepisma saccharinum. Classification (NCBI taxonomy): domain Eukaryota; kingdom Metazoa; phylum Arthropoda; class Insecta; order Zygentoma; family Lepismatidae; genus Lepisma; species Lepisma saccharinum. The sequence continues at coordinate 23,827 of JAGDQP010012224.1, forward strand.
TTTTCTTTCCCTCCGATGAGCCGCAGTCCACAACATTTAAACACCACCCGGAGCTTTAATTTGTTACGTACCAGGTGTGAATATGAAACCGGAATTTGTGCATAGACGGCGTTAGCTGTCACTGTGGTTATCGTAAAACTGCGTCCTTGGCGTCACTTGCTTGTTTTGACTGCTGATAACGATTTGAAACTCACAACCAGACAAGTTTCATGTCGTAGTATAGTGTTTAATAGCGTTGAACATGGCGCAATTTGTACCTACAAACTACAATGTGCGAACAGAATTGATTTTTTGTTACAATTTGAAGAAAACTGCTGCAGAATCGCATCGCATGCTTGTCGAAGCTTACGATAATCATGCTCTTGGTAAGTCACAGTGCTATGCGTGGTTTACAAAATTTAAAAGTGGTGATTTTGACGTGAGAAACGAAAAACGTGGAAGACCACCGAGAAAGTTTGCAGACAGCAAATTGCAAGCTTTGTTGGATGAGGATTACGCTCAAACGCAACAACAACTCACGGATCAATTAAATGTGACACGAGAAGCAGTTTCCATATGTTTAAAAGCCATGGGCAAGATTCAGAAGGTGAGAAAATGGATTCCACATGCATTGACTGAACGATAGCAGAAAAACCGAAAAACCACTTGCAAAATTCTGCTCGTCAGGTACAAGAGAAAATCATTTCTCCATCGAATTGTGACTGGTGACGAAAAGTGGATCTATTTCGAGAATCCTAAGCGTAAAAGATCATGGGTAACTCCAGAAGAATCGGCGACATCGACTGCAAGAACAAATTGCTGAGGACGGAAGACAATGCTTTGTGTTTGGTGGGATCAGAAGGGAGTGATCTATTATGAACTGCTGAGACCTGGCGAAACCGTTAATACCCAACATTACCGACAACAAATGATCGATTTGCATCAAGTTTTGCGTGAAAAACGACCAGAATATGAACAAAGACAACATAAAGTGATTGTGCTTCACGATAATGCACCCTCCCACACAGCAAAACCGGTCAAGGAAACGATTGTGACGTTTGTCTGGGAAATCTATCCGCATGTGGCTTACTCACCAGACTTGGCGCCTTCCGATTTTCACTTATTTGCATCCATGGGACACGCACTTGCTGACCAGCGCTTTACATCTTACGAAAATGGCTTGATGACTAGTTTGCAACACAAGAGGCACAGTTTTTTGGTCTGGCATCCACACATTGCCGGAACGATGGCAGAAATGTATCGCTAGCGATGGCCAATGCTTCGAATAAAATAGTTCTTAGCATTGTCATCCAATCACTGTGTGTTTTCTGTACATAAATTCCGGTTTCATATTTACGCACCTGGTAGGTGGCGGTCCACAGTCGATTGTGCCACATGCACTCGTCTTGCCATCACACGTTCTGGAGGAGGGTTTTCCTGTAAGGCCATTCGCCGCAACTTCCGAGCTACAGGTGGCGTCACCGCAGTACACGGTTGCTTTCTAGTTTCTACTTCCTTTCGTGGGTGAACGAAATGCTGGAACGTCGTTGTGTTTATGTCGGTTAGTTATGTTCTTGATGATTGCTGTTCCCAATACATATCCATTTTCACTGCGCTGTTTCTGAATCTGTGTCACGGAAAACTTGGCGTCGAAAAGTGCTACCACGTAGCCTTCCCAAAATCGGTTCACCTTGGGTGCCATGATTCACACAACACACACACGCGACCTTGGCGTGATACTACAAGGCTTTGGCTTCCTATTACTGTTTGAATCATTCGGATCGGTCGATTGTGTGAGCAGAGGTGCAGGTTTCAAATATATAAACGTATCGACCTTCTGTATTCTACCTTACTGTAAAACATAACTTACACAATAGTTTTTCATTAACTTTCATGTGAATAAACATGATGCAAAAATACTTACAAAACTGGAAAATGTATTTATTATTTGATGTTCCTAAGCGTTCCCATTCGCAATGGAGCTGTGGTAATAACAGGCGAACATAATTCAGTGACGGTAATATGGAAACGATAATAGCAAGCACTTTACACGAATCAAGGGTATCCAGTATTTGATAGACATATCCGATATTCGCTCGGCTTGCCATATAAAATTATTATTCAAAAGTACAAAAGTTGACTACACTGCGCGTTTTCGATGAAGCGTAGGGGTTCACATGTTAATGGCAGCGCAGATAAAGGATAAAATTGATTATATGGGTGGTAAGAGCACTATGACTTACACCCGTGTCGGGTAGCGCACATTTTCTTTAATTGGTAATGTATACTTTTGATGAGATAGTGGAGGAGTTAATTTTTGCAATAATCCGTTGTATATAACATTTATATAATAAAATCAATAGGCAATTTTTTCTATACTTGTTTTCAGCGTTTCTTGCAAAATCTTTTAGGGTGAGGTGCTGGCCTTACAGAAGCTAATGATTGGGCCAAAACTTAAAAGAAGCTCATATATTTGTGATTTTTTGTATGATCTTAAAGTCTTTCATTCTTTTATTTGTAACATTTTAGTTTTGTGACTTTTTATAGTTACGTTACTATATTGCTGTTTTGATGTTCAAAGCTATTTCTTAAAGACCTGAAGCTAAATTGGAAGTAGATACAAACTTAAAATTGTATCCTTTACCTAAAATGACAGGAATATGAAGAATGTCGGAGGTGCTTTGTTCATAACTACTCTTTTTTTTACGAAGTGATGATTTCCAAAACTAATAACTTGTTAGTTGCAATTAATTTATGAAATATATATATTCGGACCATTTGTGAAAACAAATTATTAATATAAGCTTTCTACAAAACATGGAAGACGTTTCTAGCTAAAATTGTGTTGGATATTAAGGGAGATAAATTAATTCATATGGCATTGAATGTGCATGTGCATCCATACGCAATACTTAAAAGAATTTCTTACGAGTAATTCACTTGTGAAAAAGCATCTTTCTACCTAATTCTCCAGTAACACCAAAGTGTAACTTCGCGTCTGCGCTTCTGTTCTCATCGGAGACTACGATTGATGGGAGCAATTTGATTCGGGTCCAAGCAGGGTCGGTAACTCAAGCGGAAAAGGTGAGAAACGACCATTGGGCCTGTCAAATGCCCCATCCTGCTGTCGCCTTAATTACCTCGCTCTGACGCCTCGGTCGTGCCAAAAGGTGGATCACAGAGGGAGGTAATGGGTGGCAGAGATTACCCCCAGCGTCTAATTAAATAGCCTGTCGATGTCTTCTCCAAGTAATTAGGACTAGTACGGCCGGATGTTCACAGGCTTTGTGGGCTTCCGAGAAGACATGTGAAGGCGAAAGGAACTCGACTAAATTCCAGCATTCTTGTTCTTCCAGGTCTTCCTCTGAATGATGATTTCTGTATATGAAAAATCTAGTTTTCTTTATGAAACGAGATTGAAAATGAAATAAACAAAACAGGGCGATTTTTTTTATGAATTTATAGTAACAGGAAAAAAAATATTATAGCTAGAGAAAGGGTTAAATCCAGCTAAGTAATATTTGCAAGAATTATAAAAGTAATGTAAAAATGAACGAAATGTTTAAAATTATGTACACAGGAATATGACAGCTTTAAGAAATGTTTACGTAAATCGAAACGTTAACTAACAGGCCCATACTACGTACATGTATGTAACGGAAAACACTGCTTTATATTTTCCCGTTTTATCTTCCACAGCTCACACCTACTTAGAGCTACTGCTTACTAGCAATTTTCTCGGGGTGACATTTCAATTGCGTAAATGAAACACATACTTCTTCTATATGACAGCGCGCTGACTGTAATTTTTAAAGTCAATTTGACAGAAAAATTTAAACATGCTCTATATCGGAGGGAATAAAACTATTGCTTGCAGAAATACAAAAATATTAGAAAGAAGTAGTTATAAATAAGTAGTTACACAGGAACAAGTAATTTATTCATTTGCTTCCTTATAAGTATATAATCGCCCAATGTTGAATTGTTTATATTCAAAGTGAAAAAGATCAGAAAGTAAATAGACAAAATGCAGAAACTTGGAAGAGATATTTTGAAATACGAGAATATTTACATTTCGCGTTCAAACATACAACGATAGGGAGACAGGATGGCGACCGGAGAGAATACGTGTCAATTTTAGAGGACATTTTCCCTGCGGCAGGCTGTGCAATTCGTTTGCACTTCAAGTGTAATGGTGGTACACCACTTATTCCTCCATGCTCTAACCCTAGTTACTGTGATATTTAATCACTAAAGTTTCAACTTCGATTGTGTGCCGTGTCCTTTTCTCTGGAGATATTCATCTCAACCCTGGCTCTCCCTTCATTCTTCGAGGAGTAAGCCCATGTGTCATAGTGGTCTACTTCAAATTTATTCCTAGAATGTGTAAAGCCTATGTAATAACTTCTCAGTTATTGAAAAGTATGAAAGTGAATTATTGACCTACAATGTCCTGGGAGTTTCTGATGTGTGGTCAACTGACAGCTTTTACGACAGTGAGATTAGGCTTACACTTTACCCAGTTTACAGGTGCGGCCGTCGTTCCATGGAAGCGGGCATCATGCTACTAGTGTATGATCGTTGGTCTTCTGTCGGGTGGTATGAACAGAACGAAACTGTAAACTACTGTGGAATACAAGAACATTCAAAAAATTTAATAGATTGTTACTATAGAAGCTCCACGAAAGATACAAACGCCGTATAGTATTAGATAGTTTATTTTATTCTCTCTGGGTTGGAGTTACTGGTCTCCCACCAGGCACCTTCCCAGGTGGCGGATAGAAGAATGCCGACCAGATATGGATGGTACCTGAAATATTCCAGGGCGGACTTGGGTAATCAGTGCTGCTGCCTTGTAGTTAGTAGAGTGATCTACAAACGCAAGGGGAAGATAATCCCGAACAAAAATATCATGATGATTGGAAGCAGCATCACCATTACCAATATGAGGCTGAAGATGAGTGATATCGGCAAGGCTCAGAGATGGACAGAGCACGACATCTTGAATGTCTTTACTGCGATGTCGTAGAGTCACCGCTAAAACATGTCAAGAAATAGTAACAGATGGCTCATGGATTCTCCTGGGGTCAAATATTCCGGAGGTAAACTAGTCCCTCATTCGGATCTCCGGGCGAGGACTCCTTCAGAGGGCTCCAAGAACAGGATTAAGAAAGACCTTAGAATAGGAACGTGGAATGTTCGAACGTTATATCAAACGGGCACTTTACAGGTGGCGGTACGCGAGACCGAGAAGTTTGAGCTAGACATATTAGCGATTCAAGAAGTTAGGTGGGAGGGCAAGATAGCATCCAACAGAGCAAATACACTTTCCACTACGTTGGAACATAGTCTCACGATTTCGGAACAGGATTCCTCATTAACAGCATCCTTCAGGCGGTTCAGAATATAGAGTTCGCAAACAAAAGACTATCGTAAGTTACGATACGTACTCGATGAGGCAACATGTTTTTAATAAATGTCAATGCACCGATCGAGGTGGCTAATGATAACGACAAAGATACATTTTCGAGGAGCGAGAAAGGTTGTTTGACCAATTACCGAAGTATAATACAAAAATTTTGTTAATTGATTTCCACGCTAAGGTAGGGAAAAAGAAAAAATATAGACCTACTATAGATAGGCAAATACAGCCTTCACGGAATCATGAATAACAATCGAGAAAGACAGATAACTTTCGCGATGTCGAAAAACCTACTAGTAAAGGTAAAAAATGTACAGTAATGGACATGGATATCTCCGGATGGCAAAACTCTCAACCAGATCGATCACGTATTAGTAGATAGACGAACACACACCAGCATAATGGACGTTAGGTCGTACAGAGGAGCGGAAGGTAACACCGACCAACAATTAGTGATCACAAAAGTAAGGGAAAGTTATGCATCGCGAACAGAGAAAGCAAGGGATCAAAACAACTGAAATTCAAAGTTAAACGATTAAATAATTCGACCATAAAAGCAGATTACCAACTTGAACTTTTAAATAGGTTCGAATTCTTAGCCAACTCGAATAATAATAATGATGATGATAACAATGAAATTGATGTAAGTAAGATGTAGGAGGCAATTCCTGAAACAGCTAAGAGCGCAGCGATGGAACGTGTAGTTTAGAAGAAATAACTGAAAAACAAAGCTTGGTTTGATGAATAATGCCTTAAGCTTTATGCGGAACGAAAACAAGCAAGGCAACGATGGCTAAGTAATAAATGCGAAGCAAATACTTACCACTACAGTAACGCGAAACTAAACGCCACACGGGGGTTCAGAAACAAAAAGCGAGAATATCTGACGCAGAAGATTCATGAGAGAGGAAACCGGGAAGACAAATAACATACGAGATCTATACAAAGGGGTAAACTCGTTAAGAAAAGGTTACCATCCGAGGTTAGGAATGATTAGAAATGAACGTGAAGATCTTTCGGCGGATCCGACTAAAGTTGTATATGTGTGGAAAAGTTATTTGGACAAACTTCTTAATGTACACAACGGGAAACAAACAGAGAAATTTGAAATCCGTACCGCAGAACAGTGGATTCCCGAACCTAGCGAGATCGAGATCGGAATGTCGATAAAGAAATTAAAATACTACGAATCACCAGGAATAGACAATATTCCAGCCGAATTAATTAAAGCGGGAGGAACGGCACTAGTCAAGGATCTTCATAAATTGGTAAGTGCTATATGGAAAACGGAGGAGGAGTTTCCAAACTTCAATAATAGTCCGGATTCACAGAAAAGGTGATAAATCGGACTGCAATAATTACCGCGGAATCTCGTTACTGCCAACCTGTTACAAAGCATTAAGTAATATTCTGTTAACACACCTAAGTATATACGTAGATGAAATAATTGGAGATCACCAATGTGGATTTAGAAGAAATAGATCCAAGTTGGACCAGATTTTCGCCTTGAGATAAATTTTAGAGAAGAAATAGGAATACACTGGGACGGTTCACCAACTCTTCATTGATTTTAAGAAAGCATATGACTCAATCAAAAGGGAAAATTTATAATATATCGTGATACGATTTGGAATTCCGAAAAAAGCTGGTTTAACTAGTGAAGATTTGCCTCAGCGACCCCATACGCAGAGTACGGATAGGTAATATGTCAAATAGTTTCAAAATTCACAACGTATTGAAACAAACCGATGTTATATCACCACTACTGTTTAACTCTGCTTTAGAATATGCGATTTTAAAAATTAAAGGGGACAAAAAGGGACTATCATTGAATGGTTTGAATTAACTTTTCGTATACGCGGATGATGTAGATTCAATAGGGGACGATATAGATGCACTAGAAAGCAACACCGATGTCTTAGTAAAAGCGTGAGATGTGATAGGTCTACAGGTAAACATAGATAAAACAAAATACATGATAACAAGCCGAAACACAGGGAAAGAAGGAAATAAAAACACAAGAATTAGTAATGAGATCATAGAGAAAGTAAACAAATTTAGATATTTGGGAGCATACGTAACAAGTAAAAATGAGGTTATGGAAGAAATAAAAAGTAGCTTAGCATCGCGCAACGCATGTTCAGTCCAAAAACTTCTAACATTGCGATTAATATAAGGAAATTGAAATTGAAGATATATAGAACGGTTATTCTGTTGGTAATTCTTTACGGTTGCGATAGTTCGAGTAGGATGCTAGCAGATGAACATAAGTTACGTGTGTTTGAGAATAAGGGTTTGAGAAAGATATACGGGCTGAAACGGGAAGAGATTACTGGAGAATGGATTAGACTTCATAATGAAGAACTCCACGGTCTCACAGTGCGGCGGATTCCAAAACAGCTGGCCAAAAGTAATAAAGAAAGCAACTAGTTAGGGATTTTTTCATCTTGGGTTGGTTACAATACATCTGTAATGGTCAGAAATTACTTTTGAAAGTGTTTATTTCCTTTTACCTGTCTCAGAATATGAGTCATAAATCTACCTTTCTTCGATTGGCATCGATTGTGTTACTCAGGCAGTAAACGACGCACGTGTTGAAAGTTGTATAAAAACTTTAGATTAAAGCAGTCATAATCAAATAAAATGAAAGTACGTAGAATATACAAAGAAAACTGACGTAATAATAATTTATTAGATATAAATTATTAGTAAAACAATAATTGTTATTGATTTGTATTAATTGATAGTGTTAAAATACGATATGTTATTATGAAAAAGTTATGTTGTTCCGTGTTGTTCAGCTGTCAGACTTATCGTAAGTTATATTGTCAAATGTATGTTCGTAAATAAATAAAAAGAATATCTGCCCGAAGTTGCCCCTGTTTGTTATTTAATCGTTTCAAAATGGCGGACCGAAAAATACATTTTCCACACCGTTTGAGCTTGAGCCACGAAATTTGTCGTGAAGGCGTATTATCACGAGTACCTTAGGAAACTATTGCAACATATTGAAAAGTCACCATCTTGGATCCAAAATGGCCGCCAAACCTATTGTTGTATAGAGTGTAGAGCCTAAACCGGTGGAGCTAGAAACACCAAATTAGATATGAACGTACATGATTACTAGTAGGTTAAGAAAATATTACAAAATGTTTCGAAAGACGCCATCTTAGATTCAAAATGATGAACCCAAGAATCCATTTTCCACACCGTTTAGGGATAGACACGGCAAATATTTTATTTACATTTACATTAGATAAAAGATAAAAATACAGGCAACCATTACATCATTAGTAATAAAATACATGATGGGTCCCAACGAGCGTACAGGCTCACTCTAAGGGGCATACTCTAGATGGTAACACTGTTCTAAAAGTAATTTGGAAAGCAATAATTAGAAATGAAGTTAATAAGACTTTTTCTGTATCTATAGAAGTTCTCAGTAATATTTTGACAAAAGAATTTATGTATCTGTAAAAAGTTTCGAAAAGTATTTTTTTAACTTCATTTTTAAATTTGGGAATAGATTTTATGGTCTTTATGTGGTTAGATAAAGTATTATAATTTTGACATAAATTATATTTAACACTATTTGTACCATAAGTAGAAGTTTTAATGTTATCAATGCTGATTTGCTCTATTTGTCTCGTCCTATATCCATGCACTTCATTTTTTTTTATTAACAGTAATTTACTGTGCATATTTCCACCCAGTGCTTTATGAACGTAGATACCTGAATGAGTTTTAAGCAATACTTCCAGCGGAAAAATGTTTGTTTCATAAAACAGACTCTTACTGGGATGATGTAACTGATAACCATATATTATTCTAATAGTTTTTTTCTGTAATAATACAAGTTTATGTAATCTTGTTTTGTTTTTGTGACCCCAGATTATACATAAGTATATCAGATGACTTTATATAAATGCATTATAAACCAATTTTTTAACATTCAACGATAAAATGTTCTTGAAACGGTGCATTGTCCAACTCGACTCGAAATTCACTCGAGTTTCGAGTCGAGTCGAGCTAAAACGAACCAAATCGAAGCAAATCCTTCATTATTAATGTCTCTATGCTGCCTTCTTGGAATGGCCAAAATTTCCGGACAACCAGATGACAAATTATCCGGTATCCATTTAATCATTCGGATTTTATCCGTCATCTGAAAATTGAATATTAACCGTTATCCGGATATTAGCCGACATCCGAAAATTATCCGCTATCCGTCCGGATATTACATAACATTCCCATACAGTCCAGTCATTAGGTACTTTTTGGGTGCAACAACAGGTTGAAGAGTTTTGAAATTTGGCACGATTGTACACTTAAGAGCCCTAATTATAATGTCAAATTTGTAACCTTGGGTTGGAGGACAACAGCTCGCGCCGCTATCTTGGAAAATGGTGGCTAAAAGGCAGTTCTATTCCTGTAGATTTTAGAGATTTTTTTTTTTTTTAAATTGAAATTTGGAGTGGATTTGCAATGTAAATTTTCTACAAAGTTACTTACATAAAAATTTTGAAAATGTCGGCGGTCCCTCAAGGTAAAAAAAATAGCTTTATAGATAGGGCCCCCAAATGTACACTTCTACCAAATTTCAAAATTCATCAACCTTTTGCACCAAAACACATTTTTTTTTTGTCTCTAATGACTGGACTAATAGGTCTATCCGTCATCCGATAAGTAGTTATCCATCCTATATCCGGATAATCTTCTATCCAGATTTAGCCATCTCTTGTCTTCCCGTTTGGCCAATTTTGTTTCTCCTAACGAGGAATTTTGTAATTTCGTAATTTTCTATGTTTCTGGCGATACTAATATAAATTAAAAACACTTAATGGTCACCTAAACCAGCACTAATAAAAATAGGCGTCTATTACCGTTGGTCTTATTGTCAATTAAATGTTTTCATTTATATTAGCATCGCCAGAAACATACGATTACAATTCCCATCTCACCTTTGGCACAGGGCTGCGTAAAAAACAAGTAGAATTCTTTGAAAATTATTAACAGCCGCCATTTTGAAAGTTTATTGTTGTATCATGCTGATGTTTACAATTAACCGAGATATTGCAAATACCCATTTATGTACGAAGTTTCATTTCGATCGGTTTATAATTGGAAAAGTTACGAATCTTTTTAGAAGTTAGAACGGCAGCCATTTTGTTATTATGTGATGCATCGCTGTTAACACTCGACCAACATAATCTAAATTCTCATTTGTGAGTCAAATTTGGTTCCGATCGGTTAATAATTGTGGAAATTATGATTTTTTTTTAAAGTTCGAGCGGCTGCCATTTTGAAATTTTTCATCCGATTATTCTGGCTAACGAACTCATCCAAGATATTTATACAGCCATTTTTTGTTCCAAATTTGGTTTCAATCCGTTGAAAATTACGACAGTTATCTTGTTCAAAAGAAACAGTATATTGGATGGTTTTCGTATCAGGGGATGATGATCGGAGAAACTACATAGAAACTTTCCAGAATTTCTTACATGAGAGTCTCTGCATTAGACATATTTCGAAAGAAATCTAACTAACATGCAAAATAATCGCCACCTCCCTAACTTCCCCCTCCGTCTTAAATTTCTATTGCTGTTGGTTTTCTTGACCTGATGATGTTTTCATTCGATTCAGCGTACCAAAAACCTATAAATCGACACCTCATACGCCTATTTCACCCAACAATGGAATTCCAGTACTTTCCCCCTCCCTCCCAAAACACCCTTCCCCCCTAGAATTGTTATGCACTATTTGGTTTTGTGAACCGCATGTTTAATGTAACTTATTACCAAAGTTTCATGAATGCAAGAATTTTTCCATTTTGGAGTCTATTTTGGCTTATTTTACCTGTACTAAAAACGATCTAAAACGAGTCGCACGGGCGAGCCAATATCAAACTCGACTTGACTCGAAACTCGCCCGAAAAACAGTGACTCGACTCGAGAAAATTACCTTTGGCTCGACTCTTGTCCATCCCTAACACCATTTCAGTTAAAGAAACGAAATTTGTCATAAAGGTGTATCATCAAGAGTAGTTTAGGTAAATATTAAAATATCTGGAAAAAGTCGCCATCTTGGATTCCAAATGGCTGCCCAAAATCCAATCAGGAATCATTTATTTAAGAAACATCATCATATTTCATTAAAAACAATTATCACTTAAGTATACGCTAAAATGTTAAAATGTTGTTAAGGGGGTTCAATTTTGCAAGTCTGACCTCAAATTTGTAATCAGCGATAGAAAAACCATGACCATCATATTCATCTTGATTGTAACATGATATACAGGCTGTTTCACGAATGGGGGTTGTCAATAGGGGATAAAGGGAGTTATTTTACAACTCTGACTTCAGATTCGTAATCAGCGAGCCAAAGAAAAGACGAGTACCGATTTTGAGATCATTCACTTGCGTTTTTTTACGTTCGGCCAGCTTTTTTGAAATCGGCGGCACTGTGGGACTGTACGATTCATCAGATGTTGTAAATCTGATGAATCCCCTTTAGTGACCCCCCGGAGAACAGAACAAAAACACCGCAAACACAAGCAAGAACTGAAGACATCTCCTCCCTCCCTGTTCCTGCCAATAACAGCGACAGAGAGAAGATGAGAAGGGAAAGTGAACCTGGAAAAATCAAGACCGGTAAGAGAACAAACAATCTTGCAATTAATAGTGAATTCTCTTCTCCCTCTTCCCCCTCTAACCCAGGAGCTGTAACCAGAAGTTCCACTGCCGATAAATTAAGCTTTCGTAGCTGAGACTTAAGCTTTCAGGTAAGAAGGGATGATTGTGATGGAGTGGGAAAAAATGACTCAGTAAATCCGACAAAAAGTATAACCTCTGGGAAGCAAGCAAACTTTAGTATATACGTACAAAATACACTTGGCCTTCAAACTAAAATAAACAACTTGTATGAAAACATTTTGAACAATAACTACCACGCCTTCTCATTAATTGAGACTTGGCTCACCGATAGTCATATAGATGCTGAACTTTTTGATTCACGGTATGTAGTGTTAAGAGCTGACAGAAATCTTGCTTCCTCTTGTAAGAAATCTGGGGGTGGAGTTCTGTTGGCTGTAAATAAAAAATTTTGAGTGCAGGAAGTTTCCTTCCCTGATATCCCTGGTGTTGATTGTATTCTAGCAAAACTCTTTGTAAATAATGTTACTTGCATATTTGTGTGTGTTGTCTATATTGTACCTGCGTCTCCTATTTCAGTATACCAAGATTATTTTGAATTTATATATAGTGTGTTACCACCAGAAAGCAGCATTCTCCTAATAGGCGATTACAATAATTCTGAATTGAGAGGAACTGATTTCGATTTTCTTAACTCAACAACAACCTGCTGTGAATTATATAATTTGATGAATTTTTACAACTTAAAATCTTTCAACAATGTTAAAAAACATATATGGTAAAACATTTTCTAACTTTCAAAGTGTTGTTGTAACGCATGAACATGACTCGATCGTTCCTGAGGATGTTCATCATCCTGCATTATTAGCTGAATTTATGTACACCAAGCGGATCAAAAATATAACAAAATCACATACAATTGATTACAACTTTTCCAAAGCCAATTACGAGCAATTGTATTGTGAAATTACATCAGTTAATTGGGAAAGTGTATCGGATAGCTTAACTGTGTCGATGATGCTGTTGATTCTTTCTATAATACATTATATGCCATTTTCGATAAACGTATACCACGAAAAAGACCTAAACTAAAGTACCCTATCTGGTTTTCAAATTACTTAATTAAACTAATCAAGAAAGAGACATACCACCGTAGAAAATGGAAACAAGCAATCGGAGATATTAGTCTTCACTATAATAAATTTAAAGAATTACGTACTGTCTCCAAAAAAAGAAATATCTGCAGCCTATAGGACTTATTTGCGCAATTGTGAAACTGACATTTTAACTGAACCCAAAAGCTTTTGGACATTCATAAAAAATAAAAGACGAAAGTAAGAATGCAATGTGCTAAATTACGAGGGACAACAATTAAGTGAAGAAACAGCTCTTGCGAATGCATTCATGAAACATTTTCAAGTAGCCTACAATATGTAAAAATATAACCTTGATACTTTAACTGAACACAATTGTTCTGAAATTTTAAATAAATTATTTCTCGAACACATTGAACTCGAACACACGTAGAAAAAGCTATTATAAAACTGAAACCTCGGACATCTTTCGGGGCAGACAAAGTCCCATCTTTTATTATCAAAGGCTGTTCTGAAATACTAAAATATCCACTGCAAACGATTTTCAATAAATTGTTAGCAACCTGCGAATTCCCTGCCAAATGGAAACTTGCCGATATCTGTCCCATGCTGTAACTAACCTTGTTGAATTCACACATTTTTTAGCTAGACAAATTGGTAATAAAGGTCAAGTAGTCGTAATTTACACAGACTTTTCGAAGCCTTTGATGTCATTAATCCTACTTAGCAAGCTTGTAACATTCAGCTTCTCAGAAAAACTTAGCCAGTTAATAGCATCCTATTTGTGTCACCGTAAACACCGTGTTCGTTACAAAAACAGTATAACCGAGGAATATATTGTAAATTCTGGTGTGTCTCAAGGATCGAACCTTGGATCTCTTTTGTTCTTATTATTTGTAAATGACTTGCCTGCTGTCATAACATCCTCCAACAAACTTCTTTTTGCAGATGATTTAAAAATCTATTGTAGTATTTCCTCCGAATTGGACGCGGTCTCCTTACAAAATGATATTAATGCAGTCTCCAATTGGTGTAAAACAAACATGTTATTATTAAATATTAATAAATGTAGTGTAATGTCATATACGAGAAAATCAAACTATTTGAAATTCGAATACGAAGTTAATAACTCTCCACTAGTTCGAGTAGATTCTATTATAATATGGGATCCTAATACACAGAAGAACTCTCGGCAAATTGAAATTATATAGTCTAAATTTGTACGATTTTTGACATACAAAGAAACTGGAATATATCCTAAATTTGAAAAGTATTTAGACCTGGTAAATAAGTACAGGTTACAATCTCTTGAAAACAGAAGAGTTAATTTTCTCTTAACTTTCCTACACAAACTCTTACACAGTAAAATCGACTCAGAAAGCTTATTATCTGAATTAGGGCTGTATGTATCGCATAGAGTAACTCGACCGCGTAATGCTGTCTTCCACCTTTCGGCCCAAAGAACTAAAGCAATGGATATATCGCCTATTAGGAGAATGTGCTCATTATATAGTTGTATACTTAAAGAATGTCCTGAGATTGATATATTTAACATAAATATGAGAGAATTCCATTCTTATATAAAATAATGAATACTTTGTGCAGAATATGTTACGATGCAGCTCTAAATATGTATGTTACACCTATGTATGTATGTATGTATGTAGAAAATGTCATGTGTGTATGTTGAACACCACAACACCACCACCTGTTGTATTCAATAAATAAATAAAAATAATGAAATCGCGACGATTAAGGTGAGCAGGCCATGTAGCTCGGATGGGAGGAAAACGAAGATTATGTTCTATCCTGTTGGAAGGCAGGATGGAAGGAGACCATTGGGAAGACCGAGACGTCGTTGGGAGGACAATATTAGAAGAGATCTTCGAGAAGTAGGTGTTCGTGATGAAAAGTGGCTTGATGCTGCCCAGGATAGAATCCAATGGCGATGAACTGCGTTTGTTACTGCGGCGATGAACCTGCGAGTTCCATAAGCCATAGAGTGAGTGAGTTAGTTATTTGATTCTGTTCTTGCTGCTATTAAAGAATGAAATTGTATGTCATTGGAGATTATAACTTGCTAATCGGCTGGGATTCAAATACTACTGGTGCTTGTACAGATCTGACTGAGGGATGGATACTTTATCGAATATTTCATCGAAGGTCTTGGCTTATTCCAGTATAATGTATTTCCGACCAGAAAAAACTCTTTTTAGATTTAGTTCTTTCTACCCTCAGTGAAGGATCTTTCTACCCTCCTTTCACCCCAAAGTGAAGCATCAGGATACCAGGAAGAAATATTTTTCAGTTCAATGAACGATTCCCCTGTGGGGTAAAACGAACTAGGATAGGGTGACAAGCTCGAAAAAAACAATAGCAAGGAAATTTTAGAAATCAGGACACTTGAAAAATACTATCGAATTCTTTTATGCGTGCACGGAGAGAAAAATTGACTGCATTTAGAAGGGAAAAACGTAGACTCCGGTTACAAGCGGCTTTCCTGCACATACCACGGCAGGAGGACTGCATTCTGTGTGGGGCTCAAGATTTTCTGTACTGTGTTGGAAGGAATAGGACCAAGGTAGCAAGGATATCGCAGGCGTACCTGTACGTATATTTGGTACAGAACTGACAGGGTGGGGTTCTAGATTGTCATGACGGTGGTCTAGATTTTCTAGGTCATACCTTTGATTTCCATGGTCGGTGGTCTAGAATTTCTTGGCTATACTCTTGGCTTACTTGACAGTAACCTAGATTTTCTAGGCTTAAATTTTGATGTCTTTAGCTGTTGTCTAGATTTTCTTGGTCATGCTCCTTGTTTTCTTGATGGGGGTCTAGATTTTCTAGACTGAACCTTTGATTTTTAAGCGCAGGTCTAGAATTTCTTGTCCGTGCTCCTGGTTTTCTTGACGGTGGTCTAGATTTTCTACACTACACCTTAGACATTTTGAACGGTATTCTAGAATTTTTGGAAACGTACGTAAACATGGCCATACGTAAATATAACCTGTACTTTCTATGCGCTCATCTGCGGTACCCACCCCAAAGTTTCTTTAACCAATTCCACACCATATTGAATTACATAGCACATGCCACAGATCGTTGTAAAAATAAATAGAAAAAGTTGTTTTGCAGAATCCAAATGCATACAAAAGAAACAAACTTACCTTCAAATGTCTTAATTAGAAAACTAAATATCAGAGAGGCACATTCTGCTGAGTTCACAAACAGTTCACTTCTTCACTACCGTGCACAAAGTGACTATTTTCACTTTATTTACTCGGTGGCCAGTATCACAAACAGTTATTTTGTTTGGAATACAAGGTAATTGCTTCTCAGCCACTACGCACCATCACCAACCAGTCTACACTTATTTTTTACTACGCAGAAGGAAAATCCGTTCACGTAGTTTGTAGTCTCTGGGATCGTACAGATCGTAAGGATCGCACACAGGAGTGGGACTGTATAGTATCCGTACAAAACTATTTGAAATTGCATTAAAAGGATTTTCTGTATCTTGCAAGTGCTAACGAGGGGTAGACATGATTTTCCGTCTATTAGCGGCTGTACAGATTGGTCATGGCTGAGCAACAAACCTGTACGTAACCTGGTATAGAAAATCTTATGTGTGATGCAGAATCTTGCTAAATTTCACCTCTCCGGAATATCTAGACTAAAATTCAGCAATTTTTCTCTCAGGGTGCTTGAAAGCAATCGTCAAGAAAAAGAGTGCGCGGTCTCTCTGGAAACAGTATGCCAATAGTGAAACTCATAATGTTTTTCATTCAGCAACGCAAATTATCTCATGCTCTTAACTTATTATTATAATTATATTGAATCTGCTTTATCACAAGCTGTAACTAACCCCAATGGTTTCTGGTATTTTATAAACAACAGGCGACAAGACGCTGGTCTACCGTCTTTAGTTGCATACAATGAACGTACTGCTGCTGCCTTCAACGAAAGGGGTCTTTTTAATGACTGTTTCTATGACAATTTTAATGCTTGTTTACATCCTCCATTTTTGCCTGATGTAAACTCTAAAATTCCTCATTATCTAGCACATATAAACACAACTCTCAAGGAAGTATATAACCTTTTGACACCTTAAAATCTTTCAGGGCCTCTCAAGAGATTCAATGTTTCTGATTAAACTAGCTCAACCATTATCTGCACCTCTCACCATTCTTTTCAAATTGTATTTTCTGAGATTTATTTCCTGAACTGTTGGAAACAAGCTAACATCACTCCGATTTATTTAAAAAAGGTAAAAAATCAAGTGCTGATTCTTAGAGATCAATTTATTTTCTTTCTGCCTTCGGTTCAATTTCTAAATAAAAATATTACAGATAGGATTCGAAAACATGTCCTCCCATTTCTAGCTTCCTCCGAGCATAGTTTTGTTCCATATGCCTCTTGTGAAATAAACTTAGTTATCCTACTGTCTCAGGCCACGCATGGTTTAGAAAGTAGACAAGAAATTGACGTCATATATCTAGATTTATCCAAGGCATTAAAATTCGTTTAACACAAACTTCTAATACGCATGCTTGGCTTCAGATTTAGTTTACACAGGCCTCTTCTTCAACTTCTAAAATCATACATGATAGGCAGTGGACGTGTTCTCATCCCTGACAGCACATGCAAGTGGCTCCCAATGCTCTCAGGGGTTCCTCAAGGAAGCACCTTAGGTCCTGTTTTATTTTCCCTCTACATTGATGAGTTATGTGAAAACACAGGTAAATCAGACTTTACGCCGATAACTGTAAAATTTTAAGACCATTAATACTATAGAGGACACTTTCGCTTTTCAAACCGCTATAAATTCAGTCGAAAAGTTGTGCAATAATTGGTTACTGAAAGTCAATCCTTCCAAAACTGTTTGCAATATGCTTCACTCTTAAAACTCATACCATAAAATGTATGTGCACGTTATCGTTACCGTATCTAATATACCATGGGTAAACCATTACAAGGACTTTGTTTGGTATATTTGATGAAAAGCTCAATTTTACTCCGCACATTGAATTCTTAACTTCTAAACCACTCAAATTCTTGACCTTCCATACAGATTTACAGTCATTAAAAGTTTAAGAGTTCTTCGATCATATTATCTTACTTGTGTACTTCATAATATTGAATATTATTCATCAATCTGGGCTATGGTTTGTAAAACTAATTTAGCTAAATTGTGCCAAGTCCAAAATTTCTTTATTCGTATTGTACAACATAGGATACCGAACCTGCAACGTAAAACCAACGAAGATATTTTGAAATGTCTTGATTTGCGAGACACTGAAACACAATGAAAACTCAATGACTTTAAATTCCTTTATAAAATAATGCAGGGCACATTCAGAATCAATTACCTTCTTCCACCTTTTCGTGTAAGAGTGTTAATAGTCTGCCGTAATAACAACGGGTCATTCCATATCAAGTGGTCAATTTAAAAAAAAAAAATACCTTGCACTTTCCAATTTTGTTAAAATTTCAAACACTTGTTTAGTGTTCAAAACTTAACTCAAATATAAAATTTTATATATTTACCTAATCCTGTGTTTGAGTTACTGGGGTTCAAAGTTTTTTTTTTTTTAATGACGATTTGGTCTTCACCGGACAACGTATGAATCTTAATATTTTAGCAGAGAATTGAGATATTGCAAAAGTAAAAACACCGTTTTCTTCAGAATTGAACACAGTTTAATATGATATGTCAAATGGTATACTCACTTAATTTTTTGAAACTAAGAAACACTTTTTAAAATTTTGAAAATCGATATCTCAAAAATTATATATATATATAATTGCTGGCTGTAGTCTCCAATGCAATTAGGCATAGCAGGCTTGGAACACCCCAGGTCATCCAACGGATTCTTACGTCAGAATTTATCATCTTTACAGTTTCCATATCGAGCTAGCTGGCGCATTATTATAAGAACAAAAGTAAAATGAAGATGGACTGTCCCAGTACCACGACGACGACACATAAGCAGTCCACTGCCATTTCAACTTACAAACTTTGAATGAGTATTTTACTTTTGTGAAAATAATAAATCAGATGTTCTTAATATTATCTATCTGTAATTAAAATTTCATTTGTCTACAATAGAAATAGGGAATTTATGTACTGCTAGTAGGTTTTAACATGAGCGCTTAAAGATGAGGGTTCGGTGCACTTCTCTGCTCTCACACAAAGTAAAGATGACGAAACGCTTAATTCAAAAATATTCCTGACTTGGTTTTTACAACCTCCCTTCCCTTACTGCCTATTGTTGCCAGCATTCAAGGTGAACAACAACTACTTATCACCAAATGTGTATGGCTTCCAATCGGACGATGCTGTTCCCTACAGTCAACCTAAATTTGTGATTACCAAATATACTAAGCACAAAAGTGTTGTATATACGTATCGAAAACAACACAGTATTTCCCCATTGAGTCTATACTTGGTTAAAGCTTCATTAGGCTTATCGTTCAAGGAACTCTGTACATTATCTTCATCTCATATCAAATTTTCGTTGTCCAGTAAAACAAACATTGGCTTATGCAAACTATATCATGTTTACGAACCAATTTTATCAGTTTTAAATCAAATTAACAGTGTTTATATACCAACCCTTATAAGCAATGTGGACAGACCAGCTGATGAGGGTGATTGTATATTTGCAGCTGTACTGGCTGGGATTTACGCAATTAATACTTTCCCTGTTGGTGTACAATTCCCAGAACCTCTTATTGTTAATTTAAATTCATCAAGTGCAGGAACTCACTGGACTGCCATTTATATTAATCAATATTCAAAAGAACTTTACTTTGAAACTTTCGGGAGATCCTCCCAAACAAATTTTAAAGTTCTTAAAACGAAATTGTAAATTATTTGAGTACAATAAGATCAAAGTTCACTCCACCTTTTGTGGACATCAAATTTATTTACTTTAGCGAGAGAGGATTAACAAAATTTGATACTGTTCATTTCAAGAAGAAACAATAAGATTGTAGCAAAATATTTCAAACAAATTATAAAACAAAAGAAACAACATTGTAAATAGTTTTGCACTAGTCATTAAAAAAAACAATAAAAATTATATTTTGTAACCTTGTGTTTCCATTCACCAACCTTATATGAAATAAAAAAACAACATAATGCGTGAATCATTCCACTTGTATTTTAAAGCTTACTACTAATTCAGTAATTACACATGGAAGTTTTACTACACAGTGAAACAATGAACGAGCATCACATGCTACATTGCAAAATTTTATCATAATGAGTTCATGTGGGATTTTTTTTTATTTGCATGTCAATAATATACTGTGCTGAAGATGAACTTGGGGATTTTTGTACCGAAAATTGTTCTTCAAAAACATCAGGTATGAACTGACTAATAAATTCACTATTACGAATTAACTGTCTACAAGATTTTAAATAATAAGTTCATTGAAATACTTACATGGCCCTGTCGTTTAAATATTTCATAGTACCCCACAAATGATTCTTGATGGTTCGAATGATTCAACAAATATTTTGAAATCACTGTGCCTGTATTGGTCACAAAAAGACAATTATGAGGAATGTTCAAATTGTAACCACTATATTGGATTAGATTGACCTCTAGATAAGTTCCATTGTTTCTAAATGACAGGAGTCTTCAATAAACACACCAACACAAAATGTACAGTTCACTATCACTCGTACTGACGATCTTTCTTCAGCAAAAAATCGATCATTGTCTTTTCTTCCCTCTTCAACAAATTCCACACATCGTAACGTAAATTTCTTTGTAATTATTCAACAGTCTTGGGATGATCGCGACAATGTAAACGGAAACGTTTCCGAATGATTGAGAGATTTAATAGTATATCCCTCATACACTGTTTCATATAATTGGCAGTTTCTTCCTCAGATTGAAGATTGTCAGGAAATGCATATCCTAGGCGCACATGTTCAGTCAGGAAACGTTCCCGAGTCTTGCAAAGACACTTCACAAATTACAGACGACTGCGACTGTCACTTATTCAAAAATATCCCAAATGCACTTTTCGGTAATCCAATATTTTTTACAATCATACTTAGCCTGGTCAGCTAATCTTGATAGGCCTAAAATTTCCACCACTTCCTTATACTCTTCGTCTAATACTGGAAAAGGAATGATACAAGCTCGCTATTTGTGCGGTTCAACTATTGCACTCCTTCTCGAGCTTCCTGCTGCTGCAGCTCCAGCTGACATAGTCCACTTGACCATATTTAACTCTGAAATGATCTCTTTTAGAGCAAAACGGTATGTATACCCTCGTGTAAAGCTTTATGGGATTTCATTTTGTAACATGCTTCTCCAAGCTCACTACGATTGCAAAGGTATGTGACTTGAATTCAAGTTTTGATATGAGTCAGAACCAGGTTCTGAAGTCAGTACGCCTGTACTATAACTTGACCTAAATTCCAGTAAAGGTCATTACCCTCCCACGTCACTACAACTACGATACAAGGAGAGTTCTAATACATGTTTCTAACATGATCATCGAGCAAGCTCTGACGTCAATTTATTCCAAAGTTGCATGACCTCCAATTCACGTTCCATCGTGACACGAGACATTCTGACGGCAGTACAGAGATGTTTTCCCAAATCAAAGGTCAATAACCTGACGACAGTACAACTACAATGCAAGCCAAGCTCTTATTAGGTATCTCCCATGTCTCTCAAGCAAAGGTATATAACATCTGACGTCAGTATACCAAGAATGCAAACTAAGGCCTATTTCGAGTTTTACTATATCTCTTGAGCAAGGGTGAATAATCTCTGGCGTTAGTGTAAGCTTAGCCATCTGGTGTCAAAGCAATAGTTCCATTCACTTTACACATAGACGTTCAGGAACCAGTATGTTCCATAATAAAGTATTCTTGCTGCCATGGTGGCTTAATGGCACAACGCTCGCATCTAGCGCTTGGTGTCGTTGGTTCGATCCTTGCTCGTGCCCAAACACCGTGGGGGGATTCTCGAGGCTCACCTGTTTTCTCCCACTTTCTTCATTCCACCAATTCTTCTCATCATAATCCATTTAGCCTAAGCCAAAGTTGCCTAAAGGCTTTAAAAATTAAATTTAAAATGAAGTTTTCTTGTAAATAAAAATAAATAAGATTCCTTTTGTCGAGATTCTTTTGTTTGTACCTCTCATATCTTAGGTACGCTTAGTACATATCAAAAGACAAGTGGTATTTTAAAAATGAGGTGCTCTCTCCAATTCTTAGTATGCGTAAAATAAAATAATGTGACTTTATGTTAGCTCGAACATATTTTTAAATTCCTTGACACAACACAAAAAAAAATAATTCTTACTTCGTTGTCTGGAAAATTTAAAACCAGCGAAATACTCACTCCCTGTGATTACGGTACAGCAATTTCATTCCAAGAGATTGCTAACAAAGCCCAAGAGGAAGTTGCTTTAGATTAGGGACATCTCATACTTCAGTATATATCAAAATTTTACTTTTGTAATATCAAAGTCTGACCTTACCACTTGTTCATAAATGGATTCTTTCTACATTCACACAGCATATAATAAGGATAAAGATATTCAATGAAAAGAATACTTGGAACGAGGTCAAAGATCATACACGCCATTAGGACACGTAGTATTAAGTTAGGTTCAATTATCATCTTCTTTCGAGCCCTAATACGTCAGAAATATTTAAATTCAGTTGCATTATCCTCAAAAGCACCATATTCGTCAGCAAAATGACCGATCATGCGCTATGTGACTCAAAACGTTGCAAAAAGCGCCACCACCTCTGCCCTATACTACTACTAGAGTTTAATTAACCCCTTCCGAGGAATTCTTAAAAAGTAAAAAGAACATTATAGATATAGATCAGCGGAAAAAACATTTCGTGTTCTAAAATCTTATATTTATGTTGTCACTCTATAATTACCCCAGTTGCAGAGGCGGTTCTAGGCCGGGGCCGGGAGGCCTGCCCCCCCCCCCCCCCTCCAGTTTTTTGCAGTGAAGATAAATTAATATCCTCAATTGTCTTGAAATATTTAGTATAATTAATATTTATTTTGCAAGAAGTTAAATGTTATCGATTCTTGAACATGAAATTAGGTGTACCATGATAAGCTTCTTCTATAAACATGGGGTGGGGGAAGGAGTCACAGTGTATGTTAGAAACTGCATTTTGTCGAGTTTTAAACGATTTTTTTTTTAATTTCTTAGAACAAGTTTCAAGTAGTTATTTTATTGTTTTTTGGCTATGTAACACAGTATTTATTGTTTTTAGAACCTTTTAGAAATCTTGACTATCAACAACGTTGTAACAAAGGGAAGACCACATCATCTAAAAATTTAATTTATTGCTTATAGGCAATGAGGTGTTATTTCAAAATTATACCACCAGTAGCTTATACGGAAAACGGCAGAACGCTAATCGTTGTTCCACTTACTTCTTTCTATAAAATTAATATAGGAAATTCTAGTCCGACCTACAAATAAAAAGTAGAAATCTTTGTTGCTGTTTTGTTTTTAAATCATCCTATTTAGCTCTAAATTGGTGTTGAATTATACAATATATCCAGTGTGGTATTTATAGACTTTTAAGTGTATGTGTGTGTAGAGGGAGGGACTCTTAATGCCGTTTTATGTAGTGTAAAATTCAATCAGGTAATTTTATCCAGTATAAATTTGGCAGTTAACTATAAGTTTCCCTCTGTAAATTTCATAAATTCCATGCACTGATGAAAAATATTAAAATGTTCACTTTTTTGCTTCAACTAATTATTGTTTTCTTACACTGAAAAAGGTTTTAAACGTACATATTTCCTTCAAAGATATACCTAAGGAGAATTAATATGCAATTTTAAAAGGATGACTGAAAGTAATTAATGTGTATCACAATCACACCCACCCACACAAACAAACATTTGTTGGATCATTGTCTGAGAAGAACTAGTACTGAAAAACGCATTGGAACGAATGGTGGGAAGGCAAAAGAGGAAAGAAACTGAATGTAGATTATGGACAGCAGGACAGCATCAAAATAGAAACACTTTATATATCCCTATATACGTATGGCCGGGAAACCGGGACAGGACCGGCAAACCGGGATTGTCGCCCCAAAAGGCTTCTGCCACTAACTGGGAGGAGACCCCTTAATTCCTCTTGCTAAGGCTTAAGGGAACCGACCGGGGTAGACGCCTAATGTCCAATCCATACGTTCACGTCGTGGGGCCTGTTAGTACCCAAGCAACTGCTTGGCGAACGAACATCGATGGCTGCTCACCAACCCGCATTAGCTGACAGCGTGGTGAGTCAAATGTCAGCACCCCTCCTTTCTTTACAGATGATGGTACAAGAAAGGAAACAGCCTCGGAGACCCTCATTGCCCGGCAACGGCAGCGGTCAGTCCTGCAGGAAGTCAGAGGGTCAAAATGTCTGGGTTTGGACTGTAGACTGCCAGGACACCGACACGGCAACTCGAACGGACCTATACGTGGCGACTTTAAAATGTCAGTCACTTGCAGGTGAGGACAAATTAGAAGAATTGCAGAATGAATTGAAGAGGATTAAGTGGTACATCATAGGACTATCGGAAGTGTGGAGGAAGAATGAAGAACAGATGGAACTACCGTCAGGGCACACGTTCTACTTTAAAGGAACAGAAACTGGAAAACTGACACGCGTTGGCTTTATAATTAATAAAGACCTGAAGTCACGGATCACAGAAATTGAAGGAATTTCAGATAGAATCGCACGGGTAGTAATAAAGATAAACAACAGGACAGTATGGAAATTATACAAGTGTATGCTCCAACATCCTTACATCCGGAGGAGGAAATGGAATACCTATACGAGGAGATACAGAAGATTTTGGATAGTAGCAAATCGCATTACAAAATTGTAATGGGAGACTTCAATGCGAATGTAGGAGCCAAGCAGAGCAGTGACACGAAAGTGGGAAACTTTGGATTTGGAAAAAGAAACAAGAGAGGAGAGAAGTTAGTGGAATTCTCAGAAGAAAACAGACTGTTCATTTCCAATACATTTTTTCAGAAGGCACCACAGAGGAAGTGGACATGGAAAGGCCCAAATGGGACAAAAAAGGAAATAGACTACGTTCTATCAAATAACAGGGTAATTCTTCAAGACGTGTCTGTTCTGAACAGTTTCAAAGTCTCAAGTGATCATACGATGGTGAGATGTAAGCTGAAACTAAATACTAGAGAAAGAAGCTTATAAGAGGAAAACCGCCACTTTTAGATCTGGAAAATCAAGGGGAACACAAACAAACATTCGAGATAGAACTAAGCAATATATTCAGCGCCTTGGAAGAGTTAGAGGATGAAGAAGACATCAACAGCAGAAATAAAATACTGACCGAGATAATAAGAGAGACAGCCAAGGAGATAGCAGAAACCAGAAAGAAAAGAGGGAGAGCTTAATCTCAGAAGAAACTAAACTCTTGATGAAGAAAAGAAGGGAAATGAAAGAAGAGGAAAATTGCATAAAAAGGATTGAATACATAGAACTAAATAGAACCGTAAAGAAGAAATTAAGAGAGGATGTACGAGGATATAATGAAAATCTTGTTAGAAATACAATCGAGGAGAACAAGAGCCTGAAGATAACCAAACAGGAAATGAAGACTCAGAAGAAAATCATGTAGATGTTCCAGATGTAATGAAAGAAGAAGGGGAAAAGTACTTCGAGGGATGAAGAACGGAAAGTCGCCAGGAGAAGATGGACTCACAACAGAGATGTTTAAATGGGTAGGTAAAAAGATGAAAGAGAAACTTGCGAAATTATTCTCAATGTGCCTGAGGAAGAAAGAAATGCCCAAAAGTTGGAATAATGCTGTTATCATTTTGTTGTACAAGAAAGGGAACAAAGAACGCGTCGAAAACTACAGACCAATTAGTTTACTCTCAGTTCTATACAAAATGTTCACCAAAGTTATTTTGAATCGTATTGAACGGGAATTGGATTTTAACCAGGGAAGGGAACAAGCCGGGTTTCGTCGTGGATTTAGCACAATGGACCATATACAAACATTGAATGAAGTTATGGAAAGGACTAATGAATATGAACTTCCACTATGTTTGGGATTCATAGATTTCAAAAAAGCTTTCGATTCGGTTTCCTTATCAGCAGTACTTAAATCACTTGAACATCAAGGCATCGAAAATGCATGCATCAAGCTACTGCGAAACATTTATTCGACTGCCACATCTGTCATTAGACTACATCAAGAAAGTGAAAAATTTAAATTTGGTAGAGGGGTAAGGCAAGGAGCTTCAATTTCACCAAACCTGTTTTCTGCTGTCGTGGAGAGAGTGTTCGAAAATTTAAACTGTGATGAAGTTGGAATTAAAATTAATGGCGAATATCTTCATCACCTACGGTTCGCTGATGATATAGTTCTGTTTGCTTCAAATGCGGAAGAACTACAAACCAGAATGGAAGAACTGAATAATGAGAATTCGAAAATAGGCCTTAATATGAATTTAAGTAAAACAAAGGTCATATAGAATCAATATGCTGCAAAAAGGGAAATAAAGATTAGCGGAGAGACAATAGACATAGTTGATGAGTATGTTTACCTAGGTCAGCTCAAAACATCGAATGTCAAGTTGACTGATGAAACAAATAGTAGATGCAAAATGACGTGGAGTTCGTTTGAAAGACTACACTTTATTTTCAAAAGCAAACTACCAATGTGTCTGAAGCATAAAATTTATAATCAATATGTGTTATCTGTGATGGTGTAGGGCTATGAAACTTGGACATTGAATGCGCAAACGATTCAAAGATTGAGAGTCATACAGAGAGAAATGGAAAGATGCATGCTAGGAATAACCAGGAGGGACAGGAAGACAAATGAATGGATCCGCGCACAA
>JAGDQP010012225.1:0-26840 GCA_022664845.1 Lepisma saccharinum
GTAATAAAATAAAAATAAGAATAAAGATAAAAATAAAACACCTCATATTTCAAATGTTTGCAATGGGTGCGCAAGGGGTTCCCAAAGAAAGCAGATTGCCAGAAATTCTCTGAAGTAAATACTGGTCGAAATGAGCCTGAATTGGATAACTTTCCAGCAAGTAATAATTCGTTTTGCCAAGTCGATACCTCATACAGTATCTAACATATTACTGGTATCTGCACCTACGTAGAGAATTTTTCATACTTCTCCAAAAGTATCTGTATCAAACAAAATGATGATCTCTTCTTTGCTTCCACACTTCATTCTTTTGTGTTGATTCCGTCACTGTAGTCCCTTTTCATTTCATTTTAAATTCTTCGTAATTTTTTTGTGTCGCAGTTCTTGTCTCTGCTTTTCTACTCTGTTACGTTTGTTTGAGTTTCGAAAAATTCTTTCATTAGAGCTGAAACGCTTGGATAGTGACGTATACCATTTTATTTATTTATTTATTAACTTATCTATTTTGCATTCTTAGATTCTTGACTTCTTTATTTTCAGTATATGTATGGTAGTTTCTTTAATTAGTTTAATATTTTGCACTCGGATAGACTATCAAAGATAAAACTCAAAACAGATTACGTAAACAGAACTACTTTTTAAATTATGTCGTTACATAGCAATCAGAAGCAAACATTACATACATTCAACAAAAAAAAATGTTTATGTTTTATCAGTGCCAATAAATTATAACTTAAATATACAAAGTATCCAATGTACTTTTAATCATAATTTCTTTCTGTTGACATGTATAATAGAGTGGGACGATTTTCCCCCAGATATTAGGGTTCGAGTTGTCATTCAAAGTTGTGCAACGGAACCAAATAAAGCCAAGCCAAATATGGCAGTCCTAAAAGAATATTTAACCGGGCCCTTGGCCTCCTAAAGGGCATAATTGTTTTTTGCAAAACAATGAATAAATATATTTATTATACCAGTTTCCATATTTTGGAGTTCGAGTAGTTATGAAAAGTTGTGCATAGGTACGAAATTTAGCCATGTCAAATGGCCGTTAAATATTTTTGGCCCTGTTTAAACTAAAGTTCTCGCGGGCTGAGGCGTTCGGCGAGATATTTTTTGGTCTTGCTGTGTTTCGGCGAACAAACATAATATTGTACAATTTTTGCACGGTACTCAAACACAATTTTCTAACAATTTCTTTCGGGTAGAGGGGGCAAACGGTCGATTTTTTTAAAATTTGAGTTTGAGTGGCGTGTATGCAAAAGTTGTAGAATGTTACGTTATGATTGTTTGCCGAAACACAACCGGATCAAAAAAAAAAAAAATATCTAGCCGAGTTCCTCACCCTGCGAAAAGTTTAGTTTGAAAGCGCCCAAAAGCGCTTGACGGCCAAGAATTTGACATGGCTAAATTTCGTACCAATGCGCAACATTTCGTAACTACTCGAACCGCAAAATGTGGAAACTGGTATAATATTTTTATTCCTTGTTTTGCAAGGAAAAACAAACAAACAATTAGGCCCTTTAGGGGTCCAGGGACCCGGTTAAATATTGTTTTATGGCAGCCATATTTGACATGGCTTTATTTGGTACAAATGCATAACTTTTGATGACAACTCGAACCCCAATATCTAAAAAAAATCGACCCACCCTAATGTATTAACGAATTAAATTAATAGAGTGTTGAAAACTAGTACAACAAATTTATACAAGGTAGAATAATTTGAATATTTAAAATCCGTTTTCGGTAAGTATTACTAATCACAGGAACGCTGAAATGGGCAGCAAAAGATAGAGCCTTGTGGCTACGTTCAGCGTTCTGTCCTGTGCATGATATTCTGCATCATGACTCATAATATCACTTCTTTGACGTACGACAATCAATCAATCAAAAATTTACCCAAGGCCCACAGGGCCTACGGGAAGGACTTCTGACCGGCTTAGGCCACTTTCATCCTGAGAATAATTTAATAGGTGAAATAACACTAGTTGTGTAATATGAACCGGCTAGGGATAAAGTTCCTATCTAATTGTTGTTGGTAGAACATTTTTTTTTCTAGTTAAGAGACGTCTTGTCGTGTTTGACATACGACAAGTACTACAAGACGTCTCTTAACTTAAAAAAAAACAACCTTTTACGTACATATTCTGTTCTTCTGTTAACGCTTCATTCTAATGTCAATTCGATTTTGATTCTTATTGTTTCATGTTTCCCAGAAGTTTTTATTAAATGTGATGGTTGGTTCCAAGGTCTTTCACAAAGCTGAGTTTAAAAAAAAAATAAAATAAAATAAACTTCTTTATATAACTGGTGACATCTCTCCAGCATTCGCAGAATCTAATTTGTACCTGTAATTATTAGAATCCTCTATTATTTTGTCACATTAAGGACTTTTTCTTGAGTGGTTTACAAGTATATAACAAACAACAGAAAAGGTTTTATCGTTTGTTGTTTTTGAAAGAGTAGTCAATATTGTCTTGTATTTTTTTATACTTTTACTTACATTCTTATACTTCGTAGAGTGAGGATAATGTATTTATTTTATTATGTAATGTTGAGTGTTTACGCACTTACTTGCAGATGTCCTTCCAGGCGCCCAGGGATGTGGATCGTTGTCTAGAAAAATGCTACAGAATTTCTTTCTTTGATGGTAATCATATAATAACATAAATATTATTCGTAAGAAAAATACATGACAATGTTTATTTAACAAGGATAAAGTAACTAAGTCGACAATATTCAACGATAAACTCAAGAGATATTTTACATGTAATTAATTTGTTGTGAAAAGTTTAAAGGTATTGTTACGTATATGGTGTAGGTTATATCAAAATCCCATCCTTTGTAAACTGAACGTTAATGTCTAGTGATATGATACAATATAATGTTTAAGAGTTTAATTTTTAAAAGAGAGTTTTATTTCCAAAATTAACGAAGCCATTAACTGAACAAATGCTTCAATTGTGTCTTCAATAATAAAACGAGAATCAAAGCTATTATTTCAGAGCTTGCATGATCAACTACTTATTATAGAGTTAGAGAACTATTATTAGAACTATCACAGGCGTCGTTAGCTTTTAAATATTGGCAGGGGGGAACATCGTACGTTTGAAATGCTCAAGTTATTTTTTAACTGCACACTTTGGTTTGGTTTGGTTTAATATGCTAGAAGAAATTTAATGATGAGTAACTCATAGTCAATAGTGCAAAAAATATTCATAAGCATTCAAGAACACAAGGGCGAAACCAGGAAGGAAGGGTGATATATTCCCTATCACCGACACCCGATAAAGACATTTAAAAATTGAATTATAGGAAAAAACTACTATAAGAAAATGGTATTCTAAAAAATGTCACTCCCCCTTATTGAAATAAAATCCTAGGATCTTCCCTAGTATCTTCAGGGCCTACCAACAATGTTTCAAATTCGGGTGGTTTACCTGATAAGAAAATCATGTTATTCATATCAAAATCAAAATAATATACATTCTATTTAAAAAAATCAATTAACTTACCGAGAGATCAAATAGCAGTTAGCTCGAAGTTATGAATCTCATTTCTCAGTGGCCAGTACCAAACTGTGTCCTTCTTCTTTCATTTTTCGAAATGAAAATCACAGCAACGTTTTTATTGTCAACACTATCTAAAAGGTCTTGATGAGTGTAACAAACTCCCACATGATTCAGTCTTTTCTGTGTCATGGTAGAACGCAAATAAGTTTCCAAGCGGTGAAGAGCATTGAAACTTCTTTCTGCTTCACAGCTTGAATTTGGTAAAACCAACAGCAGTAGAAGAAGAGTACTCACATTTGAAACTAAAAGTCTTTCTTCAAGTCTCATTTCACGGAAAGCAATCACTGCGTCCTTAATACTGGCAATCTTTTTATCCTTCAGAAACAATCTCAACTCTGAATCTAAAGATGATGTGTCAATATCCGAATATAACTTCATATGTCCGCAGTTCTCTCCCGTTAGCAAAACATTTTCCATCAATAGAGCTTGCTTAGTTCCTGACTGGTCGATTTTTTTTTTTTTAATTCCAAAAGAGCTAATTCAATTATTTTGTACTATTCTCTTCTGTACTCGTCTTCAGCAAATTTATATTCATGAACAGGTTAAGCCATTGTCAGTCTTTTCGGCAGTTGCTTCAGTCTCGGAAGGGTTACTAGAAGAAGATGAAGTTCTTCAATTTTTTGTGGCAATTCGCATAAGAATAAGAATACGAAAATTTGGAAAATTAGGGCCCCCGGATAGTCCCACCCTGATTTGTGATCGCTCTCTAACTTCTACTTGCGACCTCCGGATGCATGCATGCAACTACAGGGTCTTGTCACGGGTGTGAATGCAACGGTTTCCATCTCACGAAGACACTTACCACATGTCGGTTTGTGTATAACAAAAGAAAGAAGACGAAACAAGAAAACAGAAAAGCACGAGAAGGGTTTTCTTAAATGTTGTTTTCGCATGCAATAATTCACTCACGCACATACAACACATAGCGTGTGTGCGCAAATTTTAAGGTATCTCTGCTGATCTGGCTGAAAAGACATTAAAGACTATGGTTATGATTAGATGCGTTATTTGCATAACTACTAGACGCGTCTTTTTTTTTTTACATGCTATTACCATACACAAAATGCATAACTACATCTACATGTAAGGTGTTTCTCCGGTTTATGGAATTATAACTATTGCATGTATGGGTCTTTTTATTTTTATGATGTATGGAAGTGTCATGGGTTCCAAGTTCATGTACAAGTAAGTGGGTTTTCTGTATTAGTATAAGGTCTGTGATATGTTCTTTGATAAGCGGTATGCCTATATGTTGCTGTAGTGGGGCTATCCTAGTGCATCATGGGCATTTCTTGATTTTGTTCAGTACCCTATTCTAAATAGTTTGCCGCTTGTTGATATGAGATTGGGTAGCGTGTCCCCATGCTGGTGACGCTTATGTCAACATTGGGCGGATTAGTGCGTTGTAAAGCGTAGTAGCTTTTAGTTCTACGTGTATGTATTGTCTATTTAGTATGGGTTTTAATTATTCAAGCCGTCCAGATGCTTTAACAATCTGTTGTGTTATGTGTTCTTCGAATGTAAGTTTATTATCAAGTGTGATTCCTAGATATTTTCTTTAGAACGCAAGTCACTAATGCCACTTGAGATCGATTCCACATATTTGAGAAGTCCTGACAAGTTAACAGTCCTTCCTTAAAATGTTTTATTCATCAGTTCAGTATAGCATGGCACTTCGAGAGCCATAATGCAGCAAAGATAAGTGACTCAATTTTCGAAATTCTGAAACAACCCACTAGCTTTCTCATATTTATCTCCAACCAACTCCTCAGAGTTTGCAGTATGACTTCATATTTGTTTAAAGCTTCCTCAATCAGGAATTTTCTATACAGAAACCGAGTTGGACACAGAGGACTTATCTTCGAAATGTTTGTCACAGGCGCACATGCATCTTGTTGTTGAAAATGATGAAATTTAGCTTTTGCTGTGGGAGACTGACTGAACATATTCCCAAGTTCTTTAATCCACTGCACTTAATTTTTTGACTGTAGGTGATGCATTAACCTTCATAACTAAATTTACATAGTGATCACCACAGTGCACATACAGTGCAAGTGGCTGCCTTTCCATAATAAGAGACAGAACACCTTTTTCTGAACCGCTCATATTGCAAGCACCATCGTAGCATTGCCCTCGCAGGTTTGACACAGGTAGTTGAAGTTGTAATGAAACATCTTCAATAATGGATGCTATAGCTTCACTTGTTGTTGACGTAGCTCTTGTTCATCCTTAGAGATGTCTCTAGTGCCATCGCAAATTACTAAAAGCATTGTGGGACTGCTGGACTTAATTTCAACACATATGAATTTAACTATTTCGTGACCAAATATTTATATAATTTCGTTTTGAATTTCAGAATAACACATCCTTCCACGATCTTTATGTAACCATTAATTTAACTGAGGCATCTCTTCGGTTCTTACTTTCAACAGTTCCATTAAATTTCCCTCATTATTCAGATGACCTCTCAAACTTAAACATTGCCTAGCTAAATACTTTATTGAACTTACAATCATTAGCAAACTTTCCCATGCTGCCTTTTGATCAGTTACTTTCGCTGATGATAACTGTCGCTCTATAGGGACTTCAACTGACTGAAACTGAGTACAGCCTGAGCACGAGATGTAGATTTTTCATGTATTTTAATGTTTTATATTTCTTTCTTTCAGTTTTTGACTCCTTTGCCTGAAAAATATGAATCCATTTTTATAGCTAAGTTTTAATCACGGCTCATACTAACATAGAGGTAACGGAAAATCAATGTATTCCATCGCTTCCCTGAATTACATGTAGCCACTTGAACTCTTTATACCAACTCGTTTGAAATTTCGGACGACGACCTTTCCATTCTTGAACTGGGAAACTATTAGGTAATACTGTAGACTGGCAAGGCTGCAGAAAATCATCTGACAATGGTGAATCTTTAATATTCTCTGCTATCGATGATTGAGTGGAGTACGGTGCTCCAGAATTCAAAGTATTTCATCGGCTTTGATCAATAGTATTACTTTTCTTTTCTTTTGAAACATTGTCCAAGTCACTTGTAGTTAAAGTGTCAGTACACTCTGACATGTTCGTACCGCTTTTTTCAGATTTACGTTTAAGAGGAATTTTAATGACAAAATTATCCATACTTTTGCTACTTACAAAAAGCACAAACATATGTATATATTGTCCCCAATGGTCTGAATTAACGTTACAACTTATTTCAATATACTTATAAGTTAAAGTTAGTATCATTTATAAAACCAGGGCTCACGGAAAAGCATGAAAAATTCGTCACGAAGAGAGTATAAAATAGATTTGCTTATAATCAAGGAGCAGGAATTCGAATCCATCGCAATACTTCTCTCCCGCACGCAAGGTTAACACCACACACTCACAGCGAGTCAGCAACACAAGACAAAACAACGTCGTTTTTCTCAGGTATTCTCCTACCGCAATTACTAACAAAACTGAGTAAGGCAGTCTGTGTGGTTTTCGGAGGTATTATAATAATGGATCACCGCACTCCAACCCTCCGATAAGGCTACAAGACAAAACCAGAGTACGAATTACGGCCGGGGATGGGAGGAACACCCTCCGTAATATATGTATACCTAGCTGCTAATTAGAATTCACTATCGCTTTCTTTTCACGAACTTACAATGACATTGGTAAGCTTGTGTTCTCTAGTTATCAAAGCAATCCAAATATACATGTCTAAAGAAAAAAATATGTTGTTTGTAAACAAAGCTTTTATCACTGGTGTTAAAGCTCATACCTACGAGAAGTTACATGCAGGGCCGGATTTATACGTATAGGCGCCCTAGGCCCATGATTTCCAGCGCCCCGCCCCTCCATCATCACCACTTCCGTTGTTTTCCCCTTAATACCCTCACAATATGACAAATGACTCTCCTCCGTCTTCTAGCCATTAATAATTATTATTTAATTCTGGTAATGTGGTTATTTACAAAATACGTTTCAATAATATCATAACAATAAAATAATTTTATTAAATACAATGAGCATTTTTTTATTAAATTATTGTAGGCTACTTGAAAATATGTTAATTACACTGAACAAGAAGGTAACACAAACTATTTTCCAATTTTATTATTTACAATATTGTTATTACATATCGTTCACGGTTTTTATGCAGCTTTAAGAAGGATCCTAGCTTCAGCCATTCTTAGATTCTACTTTTTCTAACATCACAAATGGTACATTGCAGTTTCGTGAAAGATTTACAATTTTAACAATTATACACTCTAAAATTTCCTAAATAT
The DNA here is from genome assembly GCA_022664845.1 of Lepisma saccharinum. Classification (NCBI taxonomy): domain Eukaryota; kingdom Metazoa; phylum Arthropoda; class Insecta; order Zygentoma; family Lepismatidae; genus Lepisma; species Lepisma saccharinum. The sequence continues at coordinate 7,844 of JAGDQP010012225.1, forward strand.
AAAGTTTTTAAAAAGAAAATTCTAAAATAATCTAATAATTAACAATTCCAGTCACAATACAAAACACTAAAGTTTCCTAAATGCTTTTATAAAGTATTCTAGAGGAAATATTTAAAGAATAAGAATTACAATACAAAACTTTATGTTTTCTAGATATATTTATAATTTTTTTAAAACAAATCTAAAAAATAACAATTACAATACAGAACATCAAAGTTTTCTAGATATATTTACAAATGTATAAAAAAATATCTAAAAATTAACAATTACAATACAAAATACAAATTTTCTAGATATGTTTTTAAAGTTTAAAAAATCTAAAAAAAATACAATTACAATACAAAACACAAAGCACACAAGACACTTATATCATATAAGGATATACAAAATCACTTTAAAGTAAACTGAAGAGTGGTAAAGTCATAATATTTTCTTCTCGCTGTTTAGCATTTATTGATTTCATTCTCTGCCACTTCTCTTTATGTAGGAAAAAAGAAACGTAAATTTACAGAATTGAACCTTGCTATGTACCGGTATCTGTTAGTCAATATATGGGTCCTCCCGCCAATACGTCGCCCCTAACAACTAGCAACTTCAAAGTTACAAAACCCCTAGGAATGGACGAAAGCGACACTAGAAACTCATTCCCTGCGTTTAATACGTGGGCAGCTCTTTGAATTTTGAACACCATCTCCAGGAATATTCATCTCCTGAAGATATAAAGTCAAATTAGGGAAAAAATTAAGGTTTGTTTCTTCTGTTATAAAAGACAAGTTTAGATATTTAAAAAAAAAAATTAAGGTCTTTAAATCCACCTTTGGATCAGACCAGGATAGCTATGGGAGGGTAGCGGCCGGTATCTTCGTTAAGGTATCACTGACCTTTGTCTGGTGAAACTGAAGGAAACTAAAGGGAAACGTCAGTCAGGACGATCGGCAGCAGGATTCAAATGAACGGTACCTACCCATTGCGGACCCGAAAAGATACTTAGTTTTTCTCATATACAAACATTTTCGTAAATTACGCATTAATGCATACTTAACACATAGTACCTCTTGCCCATTAGCAAAGGTATAAATGACAGCGACGCCCTATATGTGAGGCGCGCTCTCATATTGTCACTTTATAAATTCTTCAATTCTCCATACTTTTCTTTTTAAAAGTAATGCATAAACAAAATTAGTTTTTACTTTTGAGTACGAATTGTTTAAGAAAAGTAAGTATTAAAAAGTTTTATTATTTTTAACCCAAATCCTAAGGTGTTCTGCAACCAGTCATATGCCAAATTGTTGCAGGCTAGTATTTATGCGTAATATTAAAAATAATAATTAAATGTGCTTTTAAAAATTATAGTAATGTATGAAAGCAACAATGGAATATAGTGTTGTCACCGGACTTACGTTACTGTTTAAAATTTCATCATTATATGACGTCGGAAAATGAGTTAAATTAACGTTGCAAGATTTCAGGACACCACGAACCATTCCGAACAAAAGAGAAGAATGTGATAATGTGTATACAAAGACAAAAATAGAAACAAAATATAAGCTCTAATCTTCGTTCTACTATTTCCAGTGTAAATTAACCTAACTTTAAATTATCTAGTCAGATATTTACGAGAGGTCAGGCGGTTCAAAGGTGACAGTGTTTGGCGCTCTCTCTTAACATTTCCCCCCTAAATATAGTTTTCGTCTCGCATTTTAAATAGCAAATTCGAATTTTTCCATGTAAAGTGAGAAAGGTGTGCCCCTAGGCTTGGGCCCAGTGGGCCTTATGCATAAATCCGATCCTGGTTACATGGCAAAATCACTAACCACAGTAAAAGTTGATCACATAATAGAGAAAAGTAACGAAATTTAGGAGCCTAATTTCACCCACACGTGTTTCTCAATTAGTATTAGTTTGAAATTGTTGGAGTCGATTGCCACATCCAAAGTAACGCACGAACAATAATCTCTGAAGATTTGAAGGGTCTGGTGTGTCATGTGATCGTCTGTAGTTTTTCTCCTTGTTGGAGTTTTGCAGTGGTTCTCAATTTGTCTAAGTGCTTCAGCAGCTGTAAGTGCTATAGTAGTAACTATAAGCATGCTTGGTGAAAGATAATTAAGCTATAATATACATTGATAAGTTTGGAGGGAAGAAGCTTTACCCTGATGTGTGGAGAAGCACATTTTGTAGTGTCACGAGAGTTCTAATTTTACGCACTAAATGGGTCCAAATTTTAAATTCCTAACACGATTTATTGTACTGTACAATGTGAAGAAAGTAAATTTGTTTACAAGAGCAGAGAACAATCTGCAATTCAGTGAAAACCGCGCAATCTATTTCCTATTTGACAATTATATTGTTACATCTTACAGAACGAGGGAATTTGAAAAGATACAAATAAGCAATTTTGTAGAAGCTAAGCTAAAGGAATTTATTTATCAAACAGAGATGGCACAGGAGATAACCACTGGTGTTATACATCAACAGGTATCGAATCTATCACTTATTACTACACAGAGTGGCCTATTAATGAAAGATTGTACTTCCAAGAAAACATGGCCGGCCTTTTTTTCGAAATCATACACACCGCCAAGTTAATTTTAAAACAAGGAAGGAAATCACTAATGGATAACGAATGCTTTCGTATTAAACACGACTCAATATAGCTTAAGGAAGGCATGATTGTTCTCAATATCATAAAATATTTATTGTTTCATTTTATTACTTGGATCTTGTTACTTCATGGAGGGTTCAAAAATGATAATGGTGTCAGTCAGATCTACCTAAAAGTTACCGTAAACGAAGAAAAGGTGAAGTATCTTTCAATTGAACCCATATCTCGATATTTTCTTTTTAAGATAAAGTGAGAAGTAAACGAACTGTGTAAAATTCCCGTCCTTCATAAGTTATCGTAATTTAAATATTGCTAATATATTATATTGCTTTAATTACGATGACTGACTTACACCTTTATGAGTTTAAGCCTGAAAATAAGTTAACATTTTATTATTTGATATCTTAATTACAGTCTACGTGATCTAATGGTTAATATTGGCCCTGATTTAGTAAGCAAGGTAAAATGATAAATCCTACTGCGGCCAATACAAGCTGAGGTTTTCCAAGTTTTCCTACAGTGTAACAGGGTGAAGTATTGTATTCAATTTAGAAAAAGGTTGCTTCGCTACCTTTCCCCCTTCCTTGGTCTGATAAAAAATTCAAAGTTGGGGATACTCTCGAGGATTTGGGGAGGTGATACCCCTCATCGAGAGGATCTGGCGGAATTACTGGGTGAAATTAATTCTAGTAGCGTAGACCTACTAGTATTTGAGTCAAGAGGCTATTTGGGTCAAACTTAAGAAATAATGTCACTGCGCATTTAATATGCGCACCAGTACGCTGAACCTGCCATCAGTTGTGAGTTCGTTGGCAAAGGGAAGGGTGTGTGTGTGGTGGATCTGTGAACTTGCGACTATTCTGAGCAAGGTGAGTTGCAATACTTCATACATTGCCCTGATATAAAATAGTGGCTGTATGATATAAGGTGGTGAGCCTGTGTAAAAGCATATATTTGTAAAATGATTACCGTACGTCTGCATGTTATAAAAGCCGTTTCTGTTGCTTCCCTCTGTCCCATGTGAAAGTAGTACGTTCATATGTAAGCAAGTGCATAACAGGATTATTTGAGTCGCAAAAAAAGGGGCTATTTAAGTCAGGTGTAAACTTATGTGAATTTATTTAAATTATGAATTTGAATTCAGTGTTTATGGTTTAGCCTTCATGATGTATGCATGTAAAACAAAACATTTCATTTTCTTCTTAGATGGCACGGACATACAAATCAAAACATAAATACAATGAGTGAAATAATGAAGACATGGAGAAGGCCAGCCAAAGTGTAACAAAAAGTACTTTGAGTTTACATGGAGCTTCGCAGCCCTGCAATGTAAATTTGAAGCTTTGTGAAGGAAAGTGCAGGTCGAAAGGTTGAGACTAACCTTGGGTGATAATGATGAAATAGTTCGAAGTGCAAAACCGAAAGCCATAGGACACTCCACAGTACTGACAGAAGCACAGGAGGAAAAGTTTGTGTTGCGAATTATGACTCTCGCCAGAAAAGGACGGCCTGTACCCCTGAAACGATTCGTAAAGTTGTTTATCGATATGTAATAATAAATCCAATCACGCATCCTTGGAGAAACAAAGGATTAGCTGATGGAGATTGGTTTTCAAGTTTCATGATAAGACATCCGAACTTATCATTACGAAAACCTGAGGGACTTTCACGAGCTCGTGCTGAGGGTATTAATAATTAAGCAGTGAGTGATTTTTTCAACTGTTGAAATCTGCTACTTCGACGGTTAGTATCAACACAAAACCACAGCGTACATACAACTAAGATGAAACCCTGTTTCATCTTAACAACCCAAGCAAGGTCATTACCAAGAAGGGGAAAAAAGAGGTGGTTGCTCTCACTAGCGTCGAAAGAGGCGAAAATGTCATTGTGATAGTTTCTTGCAACGTAGTTGAGCAATACATCCCACCATTTGTTACTTTTAAAGGTCACCGCATGAGAGAAGAATTCGTCAACAATCTATCATTGGTTTGTCTTGTTTCCTTATCAGGTAGTGGTTACGTTAATGAAGAGCTGTTTGTTCTCTGGTTCGAGTTTTTTCACAAATGTTTATGTTTTTCACAAATTATATAAAAAGGGTATAATTTAAGAATATACATGAGCGCTAATGTGATTTATGTTAACAATGTTGATACAGTAAAAGAGTCAAATATCCCCCTGAACAACCCAAATAGCCCCGTGATTAATACTAGTCTCGAATTCTGCTATTTTTATTTTAAATTCGTTTTTAGAATTTCCATGATTTAACAGGTTCTTTATTCTTTAACATGTTGTACTATAATAATGTACGGAGATTATGACATAATTATTTAAACTCTAAAATATATCGGCTTTGGGAAATTTTTACTTTTCTCTTACTATACTCAAATAGCCCCGATCTACCCTATATCTCTTTAGAGATTCAAACTTTATTAAAATACTCGAACTTTAGATTCCATCTACTTGTTTAATTGTCAGATAATTTTTGCTTTTCGTTTCTGTTATTCAAATAGTCAATTCAAATGTTTGAATATTTTAGTATAGTAAAGTTTGAACTGTAATATGGACGTACATAAAGTACTTTCATGTTTCATAATTGAAATAGGGCTTTTCTACGTAATGTTTTTGTTGCCCTGCATTGGTTAACGTTAACCAAATTATTTTTTCTATGTAGCTTTGTTTGTCTGATCCATAAGTATAAGCTAAATAAAAAACAGAAATATGGTACAGAGCACTATTGGAGGAAATTGCTCGCATTGATTTTTCTTTTCCTACTGAGAATTCTCTTGCAATCTGACAAGATTTCCTTTACTCTGCCGCAAATAAAAGCAATTTAAATTGAATTTGCTCGCGCGTGGAAAAGACCTTTCTTGCTTCTTTTTCTCAGTCTGTAAAAGGATGTCAGGAATGAGAAGTTGGTTTAGATCGAAGAACAGAAACATGCCTTGGCAGGCGGAATGTAAACTTGAATCTTGATCAACGGGCGAGCAGAAGAAAATAAAACTCGAGAACCGCCCCGGGTAGGATAGATAACTCCATATACAGTACATTTCTCGACTAAATATTTGTCATGAGTTTGGGAGAGAAAAATATTTGCTTTATCAATTATTATAAGAAAACACACACACACAAATACTTATTTGTAACCACCCTATGGCTTTCAAGAGATAGTAACTGAAGTTCTATTTGGTTTATTTGTTGTGCTTATTATTCAATGAAGTCTGTTTCTCACCTGCTATTTCGAGTTTCCTTAAACAGCCCTCATTACGAAAATAACACTGATGTGAAAGGGGCAGAAAAACCTTTTTTGAAAATGAATGCGAGATATATTGTTTTCTGAGGCGCTTGAGTTAAAGAATGGCCACAGTTTCTTACAATCACCCACCATTTTGCCTTCATCGTATTCGTAACTACAGAGTGAATAAAAAATAGAGTATAGCTATGTAGTTCGCAATTCGTAAAGGAAAAGATGCATTGTAGTACACACATGTGGAATGATGGGGAGTAGCTACATTTAAGGGTAGATTATCAATGTGGCCGCCATCTTGAAATCTGCCATATTGGGTGAGGGTCATTTTCATTAAATGACACGGCGATCGTGTAACATATCGATCAACACGAGAATGTTCCCAGAAAACCCATTCTATCTGTCATATTTGATCTGAGAGTTACGGTGTCGGAGTTAAGGTACTGCTCGATAGATGTATTCATGCACTCACTGTTAATTTTCGGTATAGGTAACTCCGACACCGGAACAAGTAGATCAAATCTGACACCTGTAATGGTTTTCTGGGAACATTCTCGTGTTGTTCAATATGTCACACAACCCACGTGCCATTCGCAAGTTGATCATGTACTCCTATTTCCCACCATTCAGCATTTGTGTGCTACAATGCTTAATTTCGTTGACCGTTTGTGAACTACAAGGCTGTTCTGCGACTGAATGCTATTTATCTTCCTATTACACATGCATATGGAATCTGACAAAATGTGCGTGATACAACTGTTTAAATATCATTTTCGACTTCAGCACACAGAAATACAATTATGACATCTGAAAATAAGAAAAAACGTTTTTGGTTGTTGATCAGTGTAATAAGAGTAGTGTCAAAATCAGTCGAGGTTGGCCAATTTATCAGCACGATTGCTTAATTTGCGAATAGTTCTGGGATCAGATCTCGAAAGGAAATACATAACTCTGTTATCTCAGTGATTAGATAACTTTTGGTTAAGGACGGCTTTCAAAAAATTTTTTTTTCTGTTGGAGGGGCAAATATGTCGAACAGAAGCACATATAAGTTTCAAATTTGTGGTTGACTTATGACATACAGGAATACCTGTAAATCAAGCGTGAATTCTTTTTAAATGGGAAAGCATGACAAATAAAAACAACCTGCCAGTTTTGAGATCACCAAATGTAAAACGATGGTATAAGGCGAGGTTGCTGAACTATAATCTTAAGAGAGTTTTTCTGTACCCGCTATAATATTGACGAGACAGAGTGAATGTTTTAAATGCAGAAAATTAACCAAAGAAATAGGCAGTGATTCTGCCAATTGGGTATGTGTCATCCGCGCAAATTCTTGAGAACCCTTCCCCTAATCCCCCACACACAACACACTATACGTGCTACGTAAAGTCCAAATTGACAGAACATTGAGTTTTAAAATTTTAAAACGATCAAAAAATAATCACTTTGACGCCTGGTAGGAAACGCACCTCCTCAACACAACACAGGCATATAGACTGAGGTCACGGGCCTAAAGCCACAGACTCTGTATATGTCTAGCGAAGTGGTTGGGTTAACAACAGTCAGTATGCAGTGTGTTTTTGAACAGGGTGGTATGAAATTGCACTATAAAGAGCACGTAATTGCGAGTGACATTACTATTTCAAATAAGGACTTTCTTCACAGCAAACCGCAAACAACATAAGTTGTTCATTTGAGATACGAATGACTAATGAACTCACCATTCGCCGTTGGTTTTCAACTGTTGTTCCAGTGACAAAACATTACAAATTGAGCCCCGTTGGCACCGACCAACATGTTCGGATGAGCTGCTCAGGAACACCATGGAAGCGGAACCTCGGAAGAGTGTTAGACATACACCATACTACCATCAGTTGACGGCTCCGAACTATCGGTAAGGTGACAAAGCTGAACGCATGAACCAGCAACAAGAATCGTTGTCTGGAGGTCTGGAACTGTTTGACTGTAAGGAACAAGTGGAAAGATTCCCTGCATCAGATTATCACTTTAGCAAACTTAAACGGTCAGAGTAATGGTTGGATCGTGATCAACGTTCAGGACGGTGTCCTAAACCACCTCTGTACCCACGGAAGGTGTTGTTGCTAGTATGTTGGCCTATGGTGGGTGTAATCCATAATGTCTTTCTCAGGCGAGGTGAAACCATCCCTGCATTTCTGTACAGTGCTGAATTCCATGAAATGCACGTCAAACCTTTCCGCAAACATCCAGAAATGGTCAATAGACATGGTATTTTAATGTTGCATGGCAATACCTGCCCACACGTCGCAAAAGGAACGGTGCAGACTCAACATGTGTTGCAGTATGAACCCCTTCCTCACCTACCGCAGTGCCCTGATCTATCTCTCTCACTTACTACTACCTCTTCCAGCGTCTCGATCACTTCTTGGTAGGGAAGAACTTCCATGATAATGGGGCGCTGCAACATGCAGTTGGGGATTTCATTGCATGGCAGTCTCCAGACTTCTTTCACCACGGAATTCAATCGTTGGCTGTGCGATGATAACAGTATATGACTGCAGACGGCGACTTGGATATGACTCAGTTGGGTTGGGACGAACATTTCATTCGCCCAACGCAATATTTGTTCTGCGTCCAAGAAAAATCAATGCCTAAACGTTGACCATTTCCAATTTTAATAATAAGACATAAACCCAAGATGGTCAGTCGTCAGGAACTTACTTTTCGGGAAATTTAGAACGGTATAAATAAAGTTTTCTAAAATGAATTTTCTGTTAAGTTTGACAATAAATAGCATCAAAAGTTTTCTGTAAAACTTGTGGAATGTTTCAGACTAAATTATAAACAAGAAGTTGATACAAGGAGAAAAAAGTAGCAAATCTCAATTGTTCATACTGTTTGTTACAGATGTGAATCATGGCTTTTTGTGGACACTCACTTAAGGGGACTTTACATCCCAAGTTGTGTGTGTTCAAGTTTGAAAATTTGTACAGTTTAATTGTGTAAGTTTAGTCAGCAGTATGTAAAATTTTATGACAATTTATAAACGGGAGCTGTTAACATTGTTTCCCACTTGGCATGGAATTATTTTGGAATCTAAGTACGCTATTGGTATTGCTCACACTCTTCATAATGAACACGAATTACCCTCAATCGGAAAGTAAATTGTTCACATTGGACTGTAATAACATTTGTCACGTGTTGTGACGTAATATCTTGTCTATAAAGTAGCAAGAGGTTAGTGTTATTTACAGTTAGTACACACAAAAAGCCTTGCTAGTTGTAAACAAAATATATTTGCTCAAATAGGCCCAAACAAAGTTTTTTATTTTATTTAAATATATATCATAGAACAGCCAAAGCCGTTTGAGATAGTCGAGAATACAATATAAAAATACAAGGAAAACAGAACAGTTCATCGGAAAGATCATATAAATATCCATTGAATAGGGATTATATCAACAAGAATAAATACAGTAATGTACAAGTATACAATCATTTGAACTTCAAAGGCCTGGCTTTAGTTTTGTGAAGCCTTCTCTATTCTAAGACAATTTTAGATTTACAAAATAGTCTGCAGTTTCTTGATGAGAATAACCATCATTTTTTATTAGTAAACCTTTTAATACTTGTTTAAATTTATTGATAGGAAGATCCTTAATATTAATAGGTAACAAATTATAAAATTGTATTCTCTGATATAGATATGATTTGTTGGTTTTCGTTAACCTCATTTTCAACTTTATTAAGTGATCCCTATTTCTAGTCCCATCAAAATGAACATCTGAACCAATCACAAAATCATCCCTGTGAGTCTTAATGTATACAACAGATTGACATATAAAAGCTCCAGGGACCGTTAGGATTTTTACACTCGATAAACATCCCCTACACGATCTCCAGCTTGGCAGACCTAGAATCGCTCTAATGGCCTTTGTGTGCCATTTAAACACCAACGTTCAACCATCAGAGAAGCCCCATAGTAAAATATCATAATTTATATGGCTTTGGAACAGGGTATGGTAAGCCATACATAAATACATGAAGGAAAGACATTGTCGTAATCTGCGCAGCATATAAATGCTACTAGTCAATTTATTTATAAGATAATCATTCTGTACTAATCATGTTAAAGTACAATCAATATACATACCTAATAACTTAATATAATTATGCTTATGATGCATCGTGATGTTTTTACTTAAGAAAAAACATATTTTCAGTTTTACCATGATTAATTTTATATTCAATTTCCTCAAACCAGTTTATCATCTTATCTAACTCCATATGTTTGTTTGAGATCAGGGTTTTGAGATTTGCTTTTCAGAAAAGTTTGTTTAAAGGCTTTTTTTTTGGTTCCAGTGAACAAAAAAATCGATGGTACCGAGGAGACTTGAACACGAATCGGCTAGTTGGCTACTCGATGCCTTACCTACTGGTCCGCTTTATAAAAACATTTCCCGCCCTCAGCGGGCTTTAATTACTTTAATTTAACTGAATATATTGATTTATCCTAACTACCTTAAAACCTAAGTTAAAATCACACACACAAACATCCATATCCGAACCTACGATCTTGGGATCGATGGACTACCGCACTAGTCCGCTCGACCACCTTGATCGGCTATGACCACAACGCTTCTTAGCTGAAGTTAAGTGGAGTTCAGCTCATATAGGAAAACTTTTAGAATTTAAAACTTTCAGCATTATAATTAAAAGGAAATACAATGTTACTGTACTAGAAGGCTTACTACACGTTTATTAACAAAAGTCAATATCCTATTAAAGTGTTTTTTCGTATGCTATGTCAATTACCAGGGGAACTAATACGTTCAATAAAACTCAGATTCAGCTTTGTTTACTAAAATTTGTGTCTGTTCCATTAAACAAAGCAAATTTGTTGCATTAAGCAAATTAAATTTGTTCCAAACTCATTTATTTCATGTTACTCATTCGTGTGTGCCAAGTACATAAACTATTGAGAAATCAAGCTTGGCTTTTATATAATTACAACCAACAGATCACTTAGGATGTGTGGCGCCATACTGATATAGGTAATTTCGAGGACACTTAAAAAAAATCACACATTCTATAATTCACAGAACTAATGAATCTTTAGCAGCTAAAGGCATTATTCAAACTAGTACATGTGATGAGTTTAATGACACGGATTCCTTGCAGCACAAAATTGTTAAAAAAAGAATAATGTTTTGAATACCATCCAGGCATTATATAGATTGTACTAAAACAGGAATATATAAATTCTGAAGACCTATCTTTGCACACCTTGAGATTCAAATATATCGAGTTCAAATGTAAAGGCAAAAGTAAGATTACGTAATTATATTAAGGTTGTATACGAATAATAATAATATATTCGAAACAACACATACATAAGTATGAGTGTATATATGTATAGGTAGGTGGCGGGTCAGACTAATAAAACAGGGACATCGTGGTCGGCGTTGTTATATTTTTCCAGTTCTCCCAATTCAATTCGCTTAAACGAACTTTTGATGAGAGAAAACAAATTTTTGTTTGGGTCCTATTTTAACAAATTTTTTGGACACCAAAAACAAACATTTTTTTGGTATATATTTCTTTTAATTCATTTTGTTAATTAAAAGTTTCGTGTTGTTTATCTTTTTATGTTGATTTTATAAAAAAAAATATTGTGTCAAGAGTTATCAATATGTGGCTTTGGTCATAAAAAAAATATGCCGGTCCTTTTATCTGAACGAAATGTGAACCTTAAATTTTCTTCGTAATTTCCTATTCAAAAACAGCTGAAATCTTATGTATGATTCCTTTTTTATTCAAATTAACATTTCTATAAGGTTTGTCATCACAATTAGCAACCGTGTAGAGTCCTGTATATCTATGTCTGTGTATCTCTGTGTGTTTGTGTATGTTCATATGTGTACCTGAACGTAGTTGTTATTGAATGAAAATTCTCCGGTAATGCATTTTTTTATTTGTAACTTAATTTGATCAGAAATAACGTTGCAATAAAATTATAAAATATAGCTGAAAGGCATATCATGTTTTCTAAAACAGTATCAATCAAGCAAAATCACAAAAACAAATCCAATAAAATATATATATATATATATATATATATATATATATATATATATATATATTTACATTTCATATTGTATCTGATGTTTACTTGTAGATTGATATGACGTGATGAGTTTAAATGTTGGTTTTGTAATAATGAACAGGGAGTCAATTTTCATTAAGCTGCTGTCAAAATTATTGCCAATAACACATATTAGTGAGTGACATGGATAATGAAAAATGAACAACAGTGACTGGTTTTCGACTCAAAGTAACCCATGAAACAGACAGTGATACAAAAAAAAGAGAGATAAGATAAAAAAATATAAGAGATCGAAAGTGAAATAAAGACAAAGAAATACAGGTCGAGAAAGAGAGCGCGGGAAGGAAGTGGAGTGAGAACAGATAGATAAATGACTTGAGAGCGAAAGATAATAAGAGAGATAAAGGGAAAATTGTACGAAGGATGAGAGGGCAAGACAGATGACAAGATAAAGAGGAAAGAGAAAACAGAAAGGGAGAGAGAGTTGGAAAGCGGAAAAGAAGTAAAGTAAAACGAAATGAAGAAAGAGAACTAAAGTAATGTAAAGTGGGAAAATGAAGAAAATGGGAAATATAAAGAGAAAGAGTGTGAAAGAATAATAATAAAAGAAGTAGTAAAATAGATTGAAAAGGCGACAAGGAAAGACAAAAAAGTGTGGTAAGATAGAAGGAAAAGAGGAAGAGAGAAAGAAACGGAGATATAGAGAATAATAGGAACAGAGAGAGCGAGAGAGAGGGTTGAGATTCGCTTTTGTGTGTTTAATTTATGTCAAATGTCTAAGTAATTTAATTAAACAAATTATTTCACATAATAAGGATGTCACCATGTTAGACAGAAATGATGACCATCTAGGCATTTAGATATCTTACTGCAAGACTTTACAGTAGATGAAATTCTTCTTTTTTCTAAAGAAGAAGAAAAATATTGTACCTGGACCTAATGATATACTGTACTTACAACTATTGAAATCTCCTAACTTCTTACTCTCTATTCTGGCCGCACTCTATAATTCAACGCTCAAGGCTGGTTTTGTTCCGATTGATTGGAAAGAAGCATTTACCATACCAATTCCTAATCCTAATAAAAGTTCTCTAAACTCAGATCATTATTGCCCTATAACTTTGTCAAACACAATTCAAAAAATCTGCGGAACAATCTTAGCCCATAGACTATTTAAATATTTGGAAGAAACTGACCAACTTTCTCCAAATCAAGCAGGATTCAGAAGTAAAATTTCTACCATCGATCAATTACTTAGGATAACTACAGACATACAGTACAAAGTGCATTAAACAGAAGATACAGAGCTGGTGCCATGTTCATGGATTTGCCCAGTGCTTTTGATACCGTCCGATCATGATTGCCTTCTTTTCAAATTACACAGACTTCAATTGAATCGTCAGTTTGGAGAAGGAAACAAATCCAAAAAGCTGTTTTGTGGGAAATTAACAAAAAGTGTATATGTTTATTATTTACTGAAAGGAAATAACATTGTTACTGAATATTCGAAACGGTCTTCTGATACTTCCGTACTGCTCAGACAGTTTACAAGTATTGTATTTTTTTCCTGTAGAATTAAAAAAATGTTGGTCGATTTGTTTCCTTCTTCAAACTTATAGAAAAAAGTCTGCACATTTTTAAGTGTTGAGACGTAAGAATGAAAAAATCGACCAGAAAATAAAGAAAAACGCAATAGAAACCTTCAAATGAATGTTATTTACAATAAATGTATGCACAATTAACTCGAAGTTACCAGTAGGGGGCCTAAGTAATAAATTCAATTTTGATTTCCCCGTCTATCCACTGACAGCAATTTCGCTCTACAAATGTGCAAAACTGATTTTATTCCGTAACAGTGATAGTAGTAGTTGCTATATGTAAATATCTGTTAACAATAGCAGTTAGAAATATCAGTGTATGAAAACGTATTTAACTGCTAGTTAGCTATTCCCGTCTGTGAAAAAGAAGTTTAAAACAATATTTTAGATTAACCTATTTACCTATATCCTGTTATGTGTGCAGTAGAGATATGGACGAAGGTAGTTTAGTTCCTACCATAACTGTTGTAAAACTATTCTATGTAATTATCGGAGCTTGGATTTACTGGTGGAGAAGAAACAGTACATCTAAACACAATTAAATGAGGAAAGTAGAAAGCGGTGGGTAGGGGGAAGCGTAATTGTTTCATGGTGAATTAGTTTAATAACTTGCGACTAGCGACAGGAAGGCAAGATTTTTTATCATCTCTTCTCGCAGGGCTGGGCAGCCATATTGCAACTCACTTGGAAACACTTCCGGTAGGAATAACCCACTCTCGCTTATCCTGAACGATAAGTAACAGCGAGAAGCGCTCAACCCGACAGCTGCAGATTGGTCTTGTGGTCAGACCATCGGAAAACTGATTTAAAGGTCCAGGATTCAAACCTTGGCGTTGACTATTTACATATATTTTTTAATGAAAATTAAAGTTTTTTCGTTTTTTATGTAAATACACAAAAGAGAATTTAATAAAAGTTGTGATTTACAATTTTTAAAGATGCCACTAAAAACTAGGATGTATATAAACCCACCAGGGCAGGATGCACACCAAGCGATAGTGAGTTGTGCAAGGTGGGAGGGTGCGTCCGAAGGAAGCTGGCGGTGTTACGTTAGCAGTGGGCATACGCACAAGTACTGTTTACTCAAAAGTTCTGTGCCGTACCGGAAGTGTTTCCAAGTGTGCTCCGGAAGTTGCCAAAATGGCTGCCCAGCCCTGCTCATTGAGCTAGAAAAAAATCTTGCGACTGGAAGAGCTGAGCCATCCTCGCGCATGCGCATTACTAATTACCAGTAAATAGTACTTCAAACAACTGCATCCAGTAGGCAATTTAGCGTATTGATAGCATGTTCTAAAGCTAATGTAAGTAACCATGGATCGAAACCTGGTGTAGTTTTTTTTCTCTTAATGAAAATAACGTTTCTCTTTTTTATATATATAAACGAATTAGAAAACTTATTAAGATTAGTGAACAAACGCATGCGGAGGTTAGATAAGTCAGGTACGTTACTTTTTTATTGTACGCACGATTAACTCGTGTTTTCACAATGTTCTCTTCCTGTCGCTAGTCACAAGTGCCATGTAGTAGTGTCTCAAATGCGAGGAACTCCTATTACGGCGGCATCATTCTCGCACAGGCGCATTACTCCTTCAACGTAAATGAGACTGACAAGTAGACAATTTCCAATTATCAATTTAGTGGATTGGTAGCATGTCGGAAAGCTAATACGGAGAACCCAAGATCGAATCATAGTGCGATTTTCTTTCTCTTTTTTAAAGAAGAAAAAGTTTCTCTTTTCATATATATATATATATATATATATATATATATATATATATAAACGCATTGAGCTCCTGCGTAGCCTAGTCGGTAGCGCGCTCGACTTCAGTGCGAGCTGTCCCGGGTTTGATTCCTGGTGTTGACCCAGCATCGCGAGGACAATTGGGGAGCTCCTGTGCTTAAAATACAGTGACGATCACATTGAGAGCTTCGGCTCTCCTCTCCCAACCCGTCTGGTCAGCATGGGAGCAGTAGACCAACTCCTCCCTTCGGGGAGAGGCCTCATCCAGTAGTGGATTGAATATGGCTGTGATTTATTATTATTATTATTATATAAACGCATTAGGAAATTTAATAAAATTAGTGACCAAGGGTACGGAGAAGTTAGATAAAGTCAGGTATGGTGTTCTCTTTTATTGCACACGCGGCTGAATCGTGTTTTCTCAGACATTCGAAAATAGGCCTTGTTTTGAGACGCTAGTGGCCTTGTTCCCTTCTTCAAACTGACTAATATTTCCGAGGCCAGATAAATCATTCTTTAACTAGCTATCGTTCTTTTCTTCTACCTTATGATAAGCGGATATAAATTGAGGTGCGATTTTAGTAAAAAGCTAATTACGATTTTGTTAGCGTTTGTTCACTTCTTCAAATTGCTGGTTCATTTTTTCTAAACTATGTGAATTATATGGACTGTTTAATGTACGTACTGTTTTCACTGCCTCAAAGGAAGAAAAAAGGCTAATCGCAAGACCAGAACTTTTCTTTGAAATTACAAAATAAAAAGGGGTTTCTCTTAAAATTAAAAAAAATAAACTTTAGGTGAAGGAATACCGAACCCGGGACCACTAAATCCAAAGTGCAATGCCTTACCCATTCTTTTACCATTTTATTAAATTTGAATTGGACTACAGAATCAGATTAAACGGAAAATATTACAAAAAACGTTAAGTGCAAATAAGGTTATAAAACAAATTAAACAATATTTCAAAACAACCTATTTAAAATATAAATAAAATATAAACCATTTTAAAAATAAAAACTTGCAATGAACTGGTATCAAACCCGGAACCACTGCCTTACAACTCCAACGGCTTATCCATTACTCCACGTAGCCAACTATCTCCAGTGCTTTCTGAGAGCTCTTTATATCAATTCCGAGTAACAGACGCTACTAATTACGTAGTGTTCGCACGTCATTGTTGTCCTCTCTGCAGACAAGTCTCTGCCATTTTGTTCCGTTCTCCCAGCAGTTCTGTTTGTTTAGAAAACAGGAAACAATCTGTTTTACCATTAACAAGCTTCGGAGAAAAATAGCAGCTAAGCCAGTAACTGCTATTTTTCATCGGTTGTAGCAGTCATAGCAATTTATCCCATGTAGCAGTGAAAAATAGCTGCTGCGCTAGTTTTGCCCATCTATATTTTTGAAGGCTTTACTATTTTTTTTTTGTTTTGTGTATTGTATTAGATGCGCCATCCCTTCCAGATATCAAATCCGGCATAAAGTAGATTTTCAAATTTTTAGCGTTTATTGCAAAATACTTGACCATGAATACTAGGATTAAAACTGCCAAATTCATTAAATATTTGAGAGTTACTTTGGATGAGAGGATGACATTTCAAAAACAGATTCTAAACTTACGCAAGAAAGGTCTGCAAGCACACTCTTTATTAAGATCAATGTTCTTCAAAGACAGTCTTCCCGTAATAATAAAAATGCGTCTATACAAATCAATAATCAGTGCTATCATTTCATATGGGCACCACCTATATAATTCTGCAACAAATACTGTTCCTCTCCTGACAACTGAAAGACATTCCATTAGATTTGCTTCCAAGCTTTGTAACGACATTATTGAGACTCTGTGCAGGACATCAGGTTTGACACCACTTAACGATATTCTAAAAGAAAAGAAAAAGAACATAACAAAATTCTAACTCATCACATTAACATAAACAAGTTTAGCTTTCCAAGATTTCATTCAATAATATGTCAAGAATTTCTCCATTCTATAGATACTTAACTTACAAATATCAAAAAGCAGTAAAAGAACATATACAGGACGAAGTGGACTTAAGTGCCTTTCTGCTGATGCGAGGCGGGCAGTTGAAATACACAGCAATGAATCTTCCTGATTAACTCTTATCCCATACTCTACCTCAAATACCTACCTACCTTTTTACCCTTTATTACTATGTACGCCATTGACAGGAACATTCAAATTTACCAAGGACGAAAGTAGCTAGGGTTAACTAGTATTCCATCCCTCGTTCTCTATTAAGCTAGGGAAAATTTTCATTACTCGCTCGTATAATTTGAAGGGCGAGTATGAGAATTAAAACCTTTCACTGAAATTAAGATTATTTCTTGCACTGGCATGGGTAAGTAACAGAAAATGATTACAGTATAAAGCTTATTTGGAAAGTTGCTTACGGAGATAGTTATCTGTGAAAACTGCCGAAGTAAAATTTTCCACTCTTTGAATACGTACACCGCAAACGATTTAGATTGTAGGTGGGATCTATGTTTTAGCATCCGCAGGTTGGCATTTATATACGAGCGGGTGTTCATATTTTTCATAGAAATACTGAAGAATAGTATTTTTATATGTTTTCTTTATCTTATTATGGTTCAACTGTGTCCTCAAATCTTGCAAAGTTTATTTAACTCATTTCCCGACGTCATACAATGATGAAATTTTGCACAGCAACGTAAGTCGAGTGACAAAACAATATTCCATTGTTAGTTTCTTCAGTGTTGCAAGCCCACCTGCGCCAAACTTGGCATAAACGTTATTCGACATAATACAAAACAAACAACAAACACTAGAAAAATCACTTACTAGTGTTGCCAGCCTATTTTCTATAAAATCATCATTTTTAAGTTGTTTCCATTATTTTAGTCATAGTGTACTTGTACCATCAAGGTTGGCACAAACATTGTTTCAAATTATAGGAACATACTGAGAATGTTCCTGCTCCCCAAGAACCACGTTGTCAGTGCTCCCAACCAATGCCGAAAATATATCTCATGAACTATAAGGCTGCCGTTCTAAAGGTCATAGGTCGATTAGCTCAGATCCCCTCGAAAAAATAGTTTTGATTGGTACACAAGTTCAGTGTTGCCAAGTCATGTTCTAAAACAATAATTGTTCCAATTGCTTCAATTCCCCTAGAGATAGATGCGCCAAACTTGGGATAAATATTATTCACCACAATACAAAAGCATTGAAATTGCCCTTGCCAGACTACTTTCTATAAAATAATACTTTTTCAAGTTCCTTCCAGTATTGCAACCATAGTAACACAAAACGTGCCCAGAAACATTGTTTGATACAGTAGAAACATACTGCGGATATTCAAGCTCACCAAGAACTCAGTTGTCAGTGTTGAGAGCCCATGCCAAAAATATCTCTCATGAACCATAAGGTGTAGATACATGCATGAGGTGTTGTTCGAAAGGTCTTAGCTAGACTACCTCAGAGTCACAGCAACAATCTTGACTGGTGCAGTAGTTCAGTGTTTCCAGCCCACTTTTAAAAATAATCAAATATGTAAATTGATTCAATTCACTTAGACCTAGCTGCGCCAAACTTGGTATACACATTATTTGACACAAGTATTACTTTGCATTTTCCCGAATCTAAGCATTGCAGCTGTTAGTGTTCCCAACTTATTAAAAAAATGAAGGTTTGCATCGCTACAATGCTATCAAGGGATATATATATATATATATATATATATATATA